>JAJPUD010001775.1:212035-244488 GCA_023553655.1 Myrmecobius fasciatus
CTTCCTTCCTTCCTTCCTTCCTTCCTTCCTTCCTTTCCTTTTCTTTCCTTTCTTCCTTCCTTCCTGGCCACCAGGAGCCTGATTTGTCTTTGGTTAGTCAAAAGTGAACTTTTTAAATTCTATCAAAGAGAATTTCACACTTTATAAAAGAGTAATCAATCAGTCAAAGAACAAGTGCTATTTAGGACCTATTAATGTGCTTGGCATTCTCCACTGTAGTAAGTATTGGGGATACAAATCAGAAAACAAAAAACAGTTCATGAATTCAAGGTACTCACAATCTAATGTGGGAAGACAAACATAAGGAAGCTGAAAAATTGGGGGAATCATGGAGGGTATCATGTGGGGTGAGGCATGAGAGAATTCAAAGTCAAGCAGAACCAATGATTGCAAAAGCAAATATGGGGCCTTACCCTCAAGTACTCCAGAAGAGAGAGGCAAGTGATTATTATAATTTCATTATACTCATATAGTGTTTGATGATCAGTGACTAGGTTTAAAGGGCACGAACATTTTAATAATTTTTAACATAAATCTAAGTTGTTTCTCAGAATTGGTTCTGTTATTAAAATTTTAATTGTCAACTAAAACAAAAAGGTGAAGATTGGAATAAATGAATTTTTATAGGGTCTGTGGGAAGATAGGAACATTAATATACTCTTGGAGGAACTGAGTTGGTTTAACCATTCGGAAAAACAATTTAGAATTATATTGTTAAGTCGTTCATCTGTTGACCTTTTGACACATTTTTCCAAAAACACTTTAGAGAGAGAATGACAGAAAGACCCTGTATTTGTGTAACTGTGAGCTCCTTAGAAGCAGGGAGTGTTTTTTGCCTTTCTCTTTTATTCTCAGGGCTTAGCAGAATGCTTGGCACATAGTAGGACTTAATAAATGCTTGATTATTAATTGTTGACTAAGTAACCAAATATTTATAGCAGCACTGATTGTGGTAGAACACCAAAAGAAAAGAAATAGGTAACCATTTCTTGGGATATAGTTTAACAAATTATGATATATGAATGTACAGTAGAATATGGTTGTAGTGAAAGACATTATTAGCATGTGGAATTCAGAAAAAAAAGGAGTTGTATAAAAAGCTGCAAAGTGATGAAAACAGAATCAAGAGAACATTTTCTATAATGACTTCAATAACCAAAATAACTACACCAAAAAGCAGTGCCACTCTAATGAATTGTAATGAACATTCTTAGTCTTAGAGAATTAATGATTAGGAATCATACTTTCATTTTCTCAGTATAGAGGTAGGGACCATAGATGGGAATGTGGCAGATGTTGTCAGATGCAGCTCTGTCAGTTGGGTTTCTTAAACATTTTCTGGTTTTTTTTGTTTGTTTGTTTTGTTTTATTTCAAGGAAGACTTTAATAGGAAGAGGATTAAAGGGAAATGACTATGGTATAAAGACAAAAGACAACAATAAAACTATTTTTCAGTGACCTCCCATATCCCTTCCAGTGTGAACATTTTATGACTGAGTATCTCTAAGACAATAAATACTGATTTAATTGAGTTGAGACTGATTATTACTTGAGTTTGTCATTTGATGAGCTTCTTCTTAAGTTCCCACTGGCAAGTTGTTGGCCTTTAGTACACTATTTAATAACTATGATACTCTTTTAATTTGTTCTTTAATATACTTTCTTGGCTGGGAACCTGAGTTCTAGTTCCAGTAGATTTACTGATGTACGCTATTCCTTGGATCCAATAACTGACTCTCTGTTTCAGTTTCTCCATCTTTAAAATGGGTACAGCAATAGTTTGCACAGTGATGTTTTGGAAGAAAAATAAACTATTATTTTTAAGGCTTTTCATCCTAGATGAAAAGTGCTAGTGATGCTAATAAGTCAGAATTACAGACCATTAGGAATGGAATATACCTTAAGGCTATCTACTCCAACTCCCTTGTTGACAAAGTAAAAGGTGAAGAAATATTCTGAAAGGTCACACAATCAATGAGCTGGAAGAACTCTGGTCTCCTGATTCCCCAGCTAGTGCAATCTGTCTAGAGCAGGTAGGGTCTTTGTCTTATATTTCTTTGAGTCATTGGTTCTTCCTGCATTGTTTTGCACATAGTAGCTAGTCCAGGTATGTTTGTTGATGTTGAATATTCATTTGGTTTAAATTCACTGCACTTTCCCCCATTTTGGGGGGGAGGATCAGGTGTGTGACTGTTGTGGAGAGGGAAAATATGGAATTTTTAGGAATCTGAACATGAATTTAGTTTTGGCAGTAATACGGTGTCAATTGTTGTACATAGTTATGTGCTTATAAGAAAAAACACAACCACAGAATTTTGTGCTGGAAGAAATCATAGGATGGGACTTTAAAGATCATTTAATTTAATCTTCTTATTTGGCAGATGAGAAAACTGAAGCTTAAAAATTCTAGTGCCTTCTTTGTTGATTTTCTTTAATTTATCCTGAATGTACCTTGTTTGTACATAACAGTTTATATGTTGTTTAATGGGGGCATTAGGTTATGAGCCCCTTAAGATCAGGGACTGCCTTTTGCCTTTTTTTTTTGTACCTTGGCATTTATCATAATATCTGGCACAGATCAGGCATTTAATAAATGCTTAGTTACTGACTTTTTGTTTAGGGTCATATAACAATTCAATGGCAGAGATGGGATGAGAATCAGGTCTCTTGATTTCCAGACCAGTGCAGTTTTTTTGCTATCTGATCAGAATACATTAAAGTAGAAGAAAGGTCCTAGCAATATTTATAGATTCTTAGGTAAATACAGTGAATAGCCAGATAAATGTTGGGCTCAAGTTTGCATTGGTTATTTGTATCCCTATGTCTTTGGAAAGGAAACAGATATGTGATATAGAATTCACTTCCATTAAGTCATAGTTTTTATACTTTTCCATTTATATTTCAATTCCCAAACAAAATAGCTCACATTTCTATGTTTCTCTGTAGTTAGAAAGCACTTTATATACATTATCTTATGGGGTAGATCAAGCTGACATAGTCAGATAAATGATCGGGAAGGGAATGGATACCTTGAGTTTGGTCTCTGAGGATCATGATTGTAATTCATAAGTGAAATAAGGCTGATCCTGTAAGAGACAGGAGGTTAGAATCAGAGAGCAAGAATCAAGGGACTTTGGGCTAGAGGGAAGGTCAGTAAGAGAGGACAAAGAAAAGACATGAGAGGTAATTCTAGCTTTTAGGTAGATATCATTTTACACTTCATAGTTGACTGCCTTCCTTTAAACCTTAGAACAATTTACAGCCATAGTTAAAAAAGGAAAGTTTTTCAATGTGATATCCCAAGGCCAAAATGATGAATTGATAGGACACCTGAATAGTGAGTACCATGGGTCCATGGTCTCAGCCCTTCCATATAACACATCTGGGTAGTCTACCTGCTCTAGATGGCAAGAAACAAGATGATGGTGGGGAAAGAATAATTCAAAGGAAACTGAGACAATCAATAATAATGTTTATTTTGTGGCAAAGAATGTTCGAAATCCTTTAAGAAGCTATCTTCACAATCTTCCCAAGGTCTTCAAGAGGGGAGGACAAGTAGGGCTTGTTGCGGGGTCAATAATAATTATGATTGACTTTTATATAGTCCTTAAAAGTTATTTTACATGCATAATCTCAATGGATCCCCACAAGTCAGAAGTAGGACAAATATTTTGTTAATAATAATAACATTTATTAACTGTTACCTCCTAGAGACCAGGAATTGTCTTTTACCTTTTTTTTTTTAATTGTCCTTCCAACTATGGCAGGAATTTAATAAGTATTTACTGACTTAATCAAAAGCTATCTTGTTCTAGGGATACAAATGTAAAAGTGAACTAGTTCTTGCCCTCAAGGAGCTTACATTATCCCTATTTTATAGATGAGACAATTGAGACAATTTAATTCACTTGCCTAAGGTTACATAAGTAAATGAGAGAATCTGGGACTAGAACTCCTATTTTTTTATTTTCAAATAATGGATTCATTTCACTGTGGCAGTGTAACTGGGGTTTATGGGTTAAGAATTTCAGAGTTGTGACTTTTAAAAACATGCACAGATTTATTTTGAGCTTTTCATTGCAAGCATTTTAAAATATGCCAGGTTTAAGGGTGGGACCTTTATGCTCAGAGAATATTGATTATTTTTGTCAAAAACATAGTGAATTGGATAGAACCTAGGAGAAATGTTATAAACCCTATTCTAAAGATAAAAAAATGGAGAGATATAAAAGGTCTGTTGTTTACTTAAAGTATATGGATCTACTGCAAGAGAGTATATAATTAAGGCTAGAGGGAAAACAACTCTGTAAGTCAGGGAGAAATCTTATATGTTTTCTTTGTACAATGCTGAGCTCATGGGGGTCCATGATTAGAGTGTAGAAGTGTAGAAGGCAGACGGAGTCCAGGTTGCCTTTCATGAAAAATTTAATTAGACTTTTTGTTCATAAGTGGAAGACTATGGAACTCAAGAAGGAGCCATCATATGCTTGTTAGCAAACAAAGCAGGTGGTGTCCATCTCATCCAGCTCACTGCTTCCAGAAAGAACTACTCTTAAATTATGTATCATAAAATGATATATGGTTTTCAAAGGGACATTAGAAATCAATTCCCCCATTTTTCAGATGAGGAAAGCGACGGTCAGAAAGCTTAAATGATTTACCTCAAGTTCCCAACTAGCTCTCCTGCTTCCCAGACTTCAGATGTGCCCAGGGCAGCACAAGAAATGAGATCCTAACCTCAGGCGTAATCAAAGATTCTCCTGGGATCAGACCTTTGCCTAACTTTGCAGTAACTAATGTGAATACTAACCATTTCATATCGTCAAGCAATTCTTTATACTTAACCTCAATTTCCTACGTATAATTTAAACTCATTTCCTCTTCCTTTCTCCTTGGAGATAATAATGGCCATCAAATGATAATTCTGTTACACTATATTAAGAGAAAGATAGGAAGTATTTGAAAGCAGCTCTCTTATCTACTAAAATCCAAGCAAGGATAGACTGTTGCAGGATATTCTTACCGCCCAAATTCACTGAGGCTGGGAAGGAACCCTTGGAGAGCAAGCTGTATTTATTTGCATATAACATATGCTTGCCCCCAAATTGATCTGGAATGGGGCTGATTCTAAGTTCTTCCTGGACTCACTGTGGACTCTCACTTCAGGCCAAGCGCTTTATGGATGCTTTGGCTGGCGCTGAAGGTTTTATTTTTTGTTTGTTTTGCTTTTGGATAAAGCCGCTAACGCTGTTTCTGTAAGGACTCGCATACAAAGCGACAGATGGGCAAACGGTTCCAAAGAACTCACAGCAGGTTTCGCTGTGAGTTTTAGGGGGTTGTTCCAGAGAGGCTGCAAAGTCAAAGCAAGGGGCACTGGGGAAGAACCTGGGAACAGAAGCTGCATGCATGAAGGCACGGCGGCGGAGGAACTAGCAAAGGCCAGTTAACATGCCCCGCTGATGGATTCTAACTAGAGCTTGCTAACCCAAATGCAAGACGTTGGGGGTTAACATAGAAAGAGAGGCGGCGGTCTGGGTGTGGAGGAGATGGGAGGATGGTTTGCAACCTTGGTCTCTTATTTGTTAAAGACTGGCTCTCTCAAAGGATAGCGGTAGGTTAAGAACACCTGGAAATTTTGACCCAACAGCTTTTTCTGGCTCTTAATCATCGAGTCGCTTCTTGAAGCACCGCCCTCCTCACCTCAGTCTCCAGGTTGCTTTGTTTTTAAAGCGCCCGCCCCCCCCTCCCGGGGGAGTTTCAAGTCGCGGTCTCCCGGGAACGTTCCATCCAGACCAGTGCTCCCCACAACTGTGAGTCGGATAACAGAGACTGATTCCGGAGGAGAGCCGTGGTGATGCGTAATAGGGACACCTCCCAATCCCGAGTCACTGGGTGGTGTTGGAGGCCAAAAGGGGGAGGGTTGGGGAAGGAAGTAAGCTGGGGCCAATAAGAGAGGGAGCATTGAATTGGGAGGAAGGCTTTCAGCGGGAGGCGGAGGGAGGTGTTGAAGGGGAGGGAGCCGGAGACTATGCGCTGCAAGCGGGGGGTGGAGGAGGAGGAGCCGCGGCAGCTGTAAGAGGCGGAGGAGAGGAGGAGTTCTGTGCGCGCACCCTCCCCTCTCTTCTCCTTCCCCTCCCCGTTTGTCGGACAGCTGAGGAGAGCCTAGAAGCTGACTGCAATCACAGCACTGGCTCACCAGACCCTAGTGAGAGCAAGGGAGCTATTGCAACTCTGAGAGACGTGGGAGGAGAGCGGGGCTCCGGGCAGCGCTGCTTCCAGTCGGGTCCAGTCCCGCAGACCTCCTCCCCCAGCCGCAGGGTCTGGCGGGGAGGGGGAGTGTGTGTGCTGGGGGAGCCGGGGCTGGAGTCGGAGCCCGAGCCTCGGAGGAGATGGGGAAACCGGGAGCAAGGCGGCGGGAGCAGCAAAAGCAGCGGAAGCCTTGTTTCGCTCCCGGGCTGTAGCAGGTATGGAAGGAGCGCGTCTGAAAACCCTACTCTTGCGTCGGGGGAGCAAAGCATCCTTGTTTTCGGGTGCGAATCTGTGCAGTGGTGGTGAAGACCGGGGAGAAGAGGGGGAAAAAATCCTTGCGATCCGGTAGAAGTATCCCTAGGGTTTGGGGGAAAGGGTCGAGAGCGCATCCCGGGATCGACTCAGAGGTAGCCTTTCCTTAAGGGATTTTGCATTGTGCAAAGGGTAAATGGGGGTTACGAGGAGAAGTGGGGTGGGTCTTTTTGAGTTAAAATGGGGGGTTGGGCTACTGGTGGTGGAAAAGAGCCCCGCGCCTGACAGACCTGGGGAGCTAGGGAGCGAGGACGCAACTGTGCCGGGGGACCAAGAGTGCAAAAGCAAAGCTTACTGTGAGTTAGTGTTGTGTCTGCCAGAGAGATGTCTGCGCGCAGACCCCCTGCGGGCGGCAAGACAAGCTGCGTTTTTGCAGTTGCCCCCCCCCAACCCTCGCACTCGGCGCCCCCCTTTCAACAAGAAGTAGATACACCTTAGGAATTCCTGATGCTTTCTTGCAAATTTATAATTAAAGAAAAGCAGCAGTTTTAATTTTCCCTAAAGTTACTGAGAGAAAGGTGGTCCTTTTGTGGGTGACATCTACTGGGTAAATCTATTTGCGTTCACAAGGAATCTTTTTGCCGTCTTTAAAAAAAAAATGGTAAATTTCTTTTTTACCTTTCTTGTCCCTTGCGGGTTACTGGATTAATTTACTGAAGGTTTGTTGCCTTTCTAAGACGTCTGTAACTGGGAGAGAAGGGAATGCACTTTGTATCTAACAGGGATCCCAGCTCCCCTCCCCCTGCTTCGCACAGAGTAGGTGCCCCAGGAATACAAAAATGTAAGGATCTTAAATAGTCAGTGCGCACTTTCTTCCCTCCTCTGGTGTTCTCACCCTTCCCGTGCCCCGCCACTCCCTCCAGGTGCTTTTGATCTTGTTCAGGTCTAAATTACATTTTAAAAGGTAGGTAGGACCTTAATCCATTTATCTTAGAGAATACTGCCATTGTACATTTCATTCATTTCCAAAATTCTTGTCCATCCAAAGAGAATCAATTTCTATTCCTTTTAACTATCATCTAGGGGAGGCTTCCTGGGCGAAGATTATTTTCATTATTCCTCTTTGGCTGAGATTTGCCAACATTAACCTGTCTCTCTTAATATTATCCAAGATGATTACCCCAAATGTGACTATTTTAAAAGACAAATGGACCAGTGAATGCTAACCAGGGAAATCACATTTCGGTGAAACTGAACTTTGAACATTACCTTTTAATTCACTATCTGTTGTTGCTAGGCAAGACTTATAAAAATTAGTCATTGGTGTTGGTTTGCTTACAAAGTTTGACAACATTTGTCCGAATTTTGCCTCTTTGCTCTTTTGTTTGCCATTTTCATTTCTTAACATTAACACTAGATGGCTTTCTTATATCAGTCATTTGCCGAATGTGGTTTCAGAGTTGTCTGTGACTGCTGCCTAGTGTTCATTTCCCAATTCCTTTAATTCGTTAGGAAGGAATTATGAGAAGACTGTTGCTTGATGTGACATATTTATACTGTCTAGCCTAATGTCTTTGAGAGGTCAAAGTGTGATCTCAGGCATCCCTATCATCCTTTAAAATGGTTCTTAACTAGAAACTTGGGCACCATAATTAGTAAGTTGTTTAATATAGTTTAGGATTTTTAGTGTTTCTATTTAGGGAGATTCTGTCTGGGAGATAGTGGTAATAAATAGTTTTCTTTTTTTCTGACAAGAAAAATCAGTTTGAGTTGACTGCTGGATGTGCTTATTGGAAAGGATTAGAAAGGTGGACTCTGTTGGGTAGCTTTGTTTGTTCATGGGAAACTGTGGTCCTTGAGTTTTTGCATATAAATAGCTTATACTGTTCTCAGGGAGTCTATGATCTGGAAGAGATTTTGCTATGATAAATATTGGGAATAGAAGTATCTTTGCTTTAAGTCTCACAGAGTGATACTTTGACTTTTATTTTGAAAATTGATTCCCTTTTTTGAATTATACAGTGAATCATAAATGGACATTTAGACAGAGATAGGCTGTCCTGTTACTATTTTGAAATACTAGTTGCCTCAAGCAAAACCCAAGCTATTTTCCTGAATTTTCTTTAGCTTTACTGTGCCTAAGAGGTAGGTTTAGTAGGTACTGGAAGGCATAGATGTAACATAAAGACTCTTGTTAGACTGAAGGCCTATTTAACAAATAATCTTTTGATTTTGGTCAGGGATTATAGTATAGAAATGCTTTCAGTAATTGAAACAAAACTGCGTAGCATCTGTGTGAAGTGGGGAGCAAAGCAGGCCTTGATTTTTCTCAGTTCCCACAAACCACTCATAGATGAAGGGAACCTAATTTGGATCAGAAATGATGCAAGCATTAAACAAGTTAATCAGCTATTTAGAAATTTATGTCATAGGGTCAGAGAACTAGAGCTGGGAAGACTGTCTATCCAGTCTTTTTAGTTTTCAGAAGAAGAAACAGACCTAAGAGGAATGGTCAAGGTCATGCAAATCTCAGGGTAAGATTTGAATATAAGTGGCAGTGGATAGGACTTCACTCCTGGAGAATAGAAGGCTCGTCTTCCTGAGTTCAAATCCAGCCTCAGACACTAAATGGCTGCTTGACCCTGATCAGATCACTTCACCCTGATTACCTCAGTTTCCTCATCTATAAAATGAGCTGGAGAAGGAAATAGCAAACCATTCTAATGTCTTTGCCAGCAAAAGTCAGACAGGAGGGAGCAACAACTTGACTACATAGCTAGTACTTCATTAACTGTACCATGCTGTATCTGAAGGACTGGCAGCAAGGGCTGTGAATTAAGAATAAAGCCTATGTACTTTTGACTACAGGGTATACAAAAATGGGACTTTGTCCTATAGGTAGTTCATTTAAATTATAGTGGATGGATCTTTTAAAGATTTAAGAATCAGGAAGACTTGGATTCCTGTCCCACCAAAGTCATTTATTAGCTGTAGGATGCTTTTTTTGTCTTGTTTCCTCAGCCACAAAATGAGTGGGTTGGATTTAATATCTAAGGTCTTTATCAGCTTTTTAAAAGAATCTAATTTTCTATTTGCCAATTTAAGTTTATAAATTGTATAATTAAGTTAGTAAGCATTTATTAAGTGCCTACTGTATGCCAGACATCCTAATTACTGGGGATTTAAAGAAAGGTAAGAGGGGTCCCTGCCCTTAAGGAGTTTACAATTTGAGGAGAGATACAACAGAGAAATCACTATGTAAAGAAAAGCTGTGTACAGGATAACGAAGAAATAACCAATGGAGGGAAGGGACCAGAATTAAGAGTAATTGGAAAAGGGTTTCTGAAGATGGGAAGCTTTTTGTGGGGGATGGAGGGTTAGTGCAGATGATGACTCAGCTCATGGTGATCATTTCTATCCTAGTCATTATCCCAGTCCTCCAAAGCAGTTAGGGGACTTGTTACAGTGAGTTTTCACTTTAAGGAGAGGCTTAGTTTAAAAAAACACTTATGTAAGCATCTGCATGCAAGGTTTTGAAGTGGAGGCTCTAAAGTGAACCATCTCAGTGGCAGGAGAGTGGAGGAAGGGGGAAGGCATTCTAGGAAAGGGACCCCTGAGTGCACTGGGGCTTCACAAAGCCAGGTGGATGTCTTTTCATATCTGAAACGGCTTTCTGGGGTCTCCTGATCTGGGAAGGCCTGCAGCTCTGGCTAAGGGCTCTTGAGATTGCTTTGTTATAGATGGTGTTCCAGGCATGGAGATGGTGGGTGGTGGGCTTCAGGTCACCTGAAGTTGGGAGGGGGGAGTGTAAGAAGGGAGACGTCTCCAGGAAATGTCAGGTCACCTGGAACAGGGGTCCTGCCCAGTGTCTAGAGCAAAGGTAGCCCGGCCTCTGCCTTGTAGCTCTCTTGGAAATTTCTAAGAAACTAGAAACGGTAAGTGGGGGTTGTTTGGGAGACGTGCTGCTTATTGAATCAGAGTTTTGTCAACACCTGTCCTCCTAGAGCTCATCTCCCTGGAGTCTCAGGGTAAGGGAAGTGAAGCCAGTGAGTCATTTAGGAAATCTGCCTGTTCATGAAAGTGTCAAGCTAGTGAGCCACTCTGCAAAGGGGACTGGCACTGTTTGGTAATCTGAACTGGCTTCAAAGGCCTCTGGTTGGTGGGGTAAGCAAGACTGGTCTAAAGAAAGTTCTCTTTATTACTTGTTTGGGGAAAACTTGGTGAGTGGAAATGTATACAAACTCCCTCATTAGTGTGTTCAGGAACTTGACTTCCTTGAATGTTAAGAGATACTTCAGGGCTTTGGACTTCGATCCATTTTTCTTTTTTAATTTTCTTTTTATAATACACATTGCTTTATGGATCATGTTGGGAGAGAAGAATCAGAACAAAAGAGAAAAACCACAGGAAAGGAAAAAAATAGGAAAAAAAAAGGGAACATAGCGTGTTGATTTACATTCAATCTCCATAGTTCTTTTTCTGGATGTGAATGGCATTTTCTATCCAAAGTTTATTGGGAATGACTTGGATTCTTCTTTTTCTTCTTTCTTCTTTCTTCCTTCTTCCTTTTTCTTCTTTTTTCTCTTATTCCTCTTCTTCCTCCTCCTTCTTGTTCTTCTCCTTATTCTTTTTTCTTCTCCTTTTCTTCTAATTCTTCTTTTTCTTCTTCTAACTGCTTCTCCTCCTTTTCTTCTTCCTCTTCCTCTTTCCCTTTCCTTTCCTTTCCTTTCCCCTTCCCCTTCCCTTCCCTTCCCCTTTCTTTTTCCCTTTCCCCTTTCTTTTTTTCTTCTTCCCATTAAATATTTGTATTAGTGAGTATACTTATGATGTTGTCTAGTTACTTATTAGGACTCCAGATAAAACTGAAATACAGTATTGAAAACATGAAACTTTATAAAAAGAGTTTGACTTCTCATAGGAGATAACAGTATTCTTGCTTGTGTGGAAGAGTGGGAAAACAATCCCTGGTCTCTAGAATGTATAACACATTAAAGTACTTTGTAAACCTCCGATAAATGATCTTAAGTACCTACTGTGTGTCAGGCACCGTACTAAACACTGGGGATACAAAGAAAGGCCGAAAAAAGGTCCCTGTCCTCCCGGAGTTTACAATCTGATGGGAGAGACCACAAGCAACCATTGTGTACAGACAAGTTATATACAGGAAAAAGAAGAAATGACTAGCTGAGGGAATTAAGAATTAAGAGGGATGGGGAAAGGCCATGAGTTGTGAGGAAGAGGAGGAGGTCCTAGAGCTTTCTGAGCAGGTCATTGCCTCTCAGTGCTATGCATAAAACTCACAGAGAGCAGGAAAAGAGCTTGAGAGCCCCTAATTGAACCCCATCATTTTAAAGAGGAGGCCTAAGGAGGTTGCTGGACATACCTCTCCATGGCAGGAATTTGCCAGAGCCAGCTTACTCTGGAGGAGGGGATTGGGGGAATGGGGCTCTGCTTTAGTCTGTGGGATGCAGCAAAGTCAATGTTTTGAAGCCACGAGAAAAAAATATAATAATTGCAACCTTTTAGATAGTACTTTACATATGGTATCTTCTTGGTTGGTCAAAAGAAATCTGGGAGGTTCTTCTGTTAACTGCTTCTTAGAGGCAGCTAGGTGGTAGGGTACAAAGCTTCTTAAATTGTGTTTATATAACTGAATGTGGGGGGGTCATGAAAAAATTGGCAGCAGAAAAAGGTATCAAATATTTCACCAGGATTTAATTTTTTTATGCAAAAATAAATGAGCACACAAAAAGTTATCAAACTGTGCATACCCTTTGACTCAGAAGTGTTTCTATTGGGCCTATATCCCAAAGAGATCTTAGAGGAGGGAAAGGGTCCCACATGTGCAAGAATGTTTGTGGCAGCTCTTTTTGTAGTGGCTAGAAACTGGAAACTGAATGGATGCCCATCAATTGGAGAGTGGCTGAATAAATTATGGTATATGAATGTTATGGAATATTTTTGTTCTGTAAGAAACGACCAGCAGGATGATTTCAGAGAGGCCTGGAGAGACTTGCATGAACTGATGCTGAGTGAAATCAGCAGAACAAGGAGATCATTATACACAGCAACAACAGTACTATATGATGATCAATTCTCATGGACATGGCTCTCTGCAACAATGAAATGCTTCAAACCAGTTCCAATTGTTCAGTGATGAGGAGAGCCATGTGCCCCCAGGGAGAGGCCTGTGGGAACTGAATCTGGACAAGGTAGCATTTTCATGCTCTCTATTGATGTTTGCTTACATTATGTTTTCCTTCTCAGATTTTTTTTCCTTGTAGATCCAATTTTTCTTGCACAGCAAGATAACTAAAAATATGTATACATATATTCTATTTGTCAAGGATTTTAACATAATTAACATGTAGATTTCTTGCCATCTAGGGGAGGGGTGGGGACTGGGGGGGGAAATTTGTAACAGAAAACTTTGTAAGGGTCAGTGTTGAAAAATTACTCATACATATGTTTTGTAAATAAAAAGCTTTAATAAAAAATAAATGAGCTCATCCATCTCATTAGTTTGCAGATTTGCTTTCATCCTTAATAAATGGTTAACAATATGAGAGTACCAAAGAATTGTTTCAACATATTTCTTTATGATCTATTATCAGTAAATTTTTGATTTGTATACCTATTTTATATACCAGTATAGCTTGGGTCAAAGGAAAATTTCTTGGGCAAAAAGGAGTCATGAGTGGGAAAAGTTTAGGAAGCCCTGGTATAGTGGATAAAATACCTGGCTTAGAGTCAGGAAGATCTGAGTTCAAATGTAGCCTTGGATATTAATTATCATTATGATATTGGGGAAGTCATTTAATCTCTGCCTCAGAGATGGGGATAATAATTATATCTATTTAGGATTATTATGAGGATAAAATGAGATTATTATTCATGAAATGCTTTGTAAGCCTTAAGTGTTGAAGAAATGTTAGCTAAAAATTTCCCATTTTTAGATGAGGAAATTTGAGGATCACAGAATTGAACTGATTTAACTACTGTTATCCATCTATTGTCTGAGGTGGGGTTTAAATACCAGACTTTCAGACTCGATTTAGCCCTTGATATGATAAAATAGACCATTCTACCTGACTAGTGAAGTTCCTCTTATTCTTCCCTCTTGCTTACAGACTTCGACTAAGATTGATAATTTGGTTTGGTAATTCATTATAATTCCAGTCATTGTATTTTTCCTTTTCCCCTATTTCTTACTCAGACCCTATGGTTTTCAGTTAAAATAAAATTCTGCAAGGACCCTATTTTAAGGAGGGATAAATATAAATGAAATGTCAGAAGTTCAGAGAGAAATTCATCTGATCCCTTTCCTAACTTGATTTATAGACTTGTGATCACACACAAAAAAAGACTGAAGTCTGAGGGAGCCAAATTTGACCCACTTCTGGAATTCCTCTGTGGTGGATCGATTGAATATGAGATTTCACATTAAGCTCAACTAAATCCCTAGATGTTTCCATAGACTGCCCTCCGTATGGAAGCTGAGTGGTGGAAGAGAAGACAGACTGAAATTGTCAGTTGAATGTAGCTGAATATAGGCTTTGTTTAAATATTTATGACGTTTTAAAATGGGGTCCTGAAATTAATATGTACAATGTCTGGCAAGAATGCCGTGCAGTATTGCTTGAACAGGTCTGGTTTTTTGCTTTATATTATAAAGTTAAAATTGCATTGAAAAAAAGAAAGATTTAAGATTCAGTTTTTTCCCCTAACTCTTGAGTGTCAGCATCATACAACTTCTCTTTAGTTATTGTAATAACCTCTTATTGGGGCCACTTATTTCTTTTTTTCTCAGCTGCAGGTCAGCTCTGCATTTTATTTTTCCTTTCTGTTATTACTTTGATTCTTTCTGGCTCAGCTCTTGAGGTCCCTACTCTTTCCTCTCTTTAGTTAGGAACTTAAATTCTCAATTATAAATAGAGTGTGACCAAGTAACTTTAACCAATTGAAACAGGCTTCCTCTCACACCTAATTAAAATGCCTTGGATTTCTATAGGTTTATGCCATGTTAGTACCTTATTCACATCTCTTGTTGACCCAGGGGTATCAGGACTTGAAAAAGTTTACTGTTAAATATTTTAAGAGGAAATATCTTTAATACCTTGATAATGTGATTACATCATAAAATTTAAACTTTTCCAGGCAAAAAGTTCACAATTTTTGAGGAAACTTTTGAAACAATACCTGTAATTGATTTCTTTCTTTATTTGTTTTGTGTATTGTTGGACTTAAATTTGGAGAATTAGGAGCAGCTTAAGGTAAAAAGGATGGAGGGGTAAACTTTTTTCTGCCTTATGGAGGGGTCACTTCCCCCACTCCTGTGGATTGATGGACCTGTAAGAAGGAAGTATCTGACCACACTGGACCATGATGTTGTGGAAGGAGGTCTGGACTTTCAAATTCGAATTCTAATTGATTAATAGATTCTTTTCGTGAGACTTTGCTTCATTTTCAGAAAGGTCCCCTTGGATGGAATCTACTCTATTTTCCTCAGCATGTCACTTGGCCACTGAGAATAAGGATTGTATATTGTGGGACTGTGGGGCTGTAAGAGAAGAGATAATTTATATTTGCTCTCTTTTAGAAAAGAGCTCGAAGGTGAAACCTTTAGGTTTTTTGGCTGATTTATTTGGTTGCTTTGTCCTTCATGGGGGTAAACTCTCAGCAAGGCACTCTTAGTCTCATTTTTTCTATTTTCCTTTTTTCCCCTCCTCCCAAATTTTCTTTTTATTACCAGGTGCTAGAAGAAAATTCAGTCTCCTTTAGATTGGAACTTTCTTCCTCCCCAAATCAATGCAGCCCATAATACTGTAATAAAGTCATTGCATAAATGAAATAGTAATAAAATCTAAATCAAGATGAAATTTGTGGGATTTTTACAGTCAAGAGGAAGAATTCAACAACAAAAAAAGAATGCAGTAGTAGGATAGTTAATTAAAGCAGAGTAACTTTTTCCGGTCTCTCCTCCAAAAGCGAACACTTCACCTGCCTTCTCTCCTCCCCAGAAAGGCCTGTGAATCAGCTGGTGTTCCATAAGAGCTGCCCCATTGCCCCTGAATGCATTGCCAGGTGGTTTAATTAGGTAGCACATCACACTTAGGTCCCTGACCTAGGTGAACAGAATTACTAATGTATATTCCATTGGTCTGCTGTGAGGATCAGATGTGAGATGGGGCTGTCATAAATCCACCACTATTATTAGAAAAACCATTCCAGATGTGTGCACCAGTAACATATTTGTGTATAGAAATACAACAGGTATATCTTGTGAAGCTTGTGGCTCACTAGGAGACCCCACACCATTTTGTTGATCTTTTTTAATATAGTTGTCCCTTCCATATTGAGACTTTCCCCACTGAGATTTTGAGATATTGAAGGTTGGCATAAGAAATTCAAGAAATAAGAATTGTTTCTGGAAATTGGAGAAAACAGGTGAAGACCCGAGATGATACAGAAAAATTAGAAATTCAGAAGTATACCATAATTATTCAGATTTTTCTCTGCTCTGAAGGGAGGGCCAAAAAATTTTATGTGGATTTTGCTATGCCCCTTACTTCAATGATGTAAAAGTAATAGCTAGTTTCTTTTTACTGACTGATTTTTTTTTTTTAATGAATCAGCCATTAATTCCACCTTGTTGATTACTTCGTTTTTCCTTAATTATCTAAAAAAAATAACTTGTTCACTCTTTTGGCATAGAGCTTGCAAAGGTATTGTGAGAAGGTTTTCCAGGTTCCTTGTTATCTGATCTTAAAATGGTGTTGAGGCCCTTGGTAAAAAAATCTCCAAACCAGAAACCGGAGTGTTGCATAATTAGGTGCTATAGTTACCCGGAAAGATAAGTATTCCATTTAAGTAAATGGTAACAAGTTACCAATGGCCATGAATGGTATAAAAGACATCCGGGGTATATATGACTGCAATTAGGATTTAATTGCCAGAATGAGCAAATACAAGTGGGGGCTGTAAGATTTGCACTGACTTGTGCATTCCCTTCCCTCCCCCCTCTGCCTCTCTTCTAAGCCCCCAAATTTTAGAAGAGGAAGTCATGCACAGGAATCTCCCAAGATAAAGCGGTACGAGAGGAGACCGTGATTTTTAATAGCAGAATTGCCCCCTCCTTGACACGGCTCGTGGACCTGCAAGTCACGTTGTAGGTGGATTAAGGAGATTGAACTAGATGACTCCTGAGAGATCATCCAGCTCTATATTTAGGGTCCTGTGATCGAGGGCCTCCGAGGATGGCTAAGAGTCCCAGCCTTGAACTTGGCAGCGGGGAAAATTCGCACCTGGAGAGCACTTGGGGAACTAGGGCTAGACTGCTAGTCAGCAGGGGCGGGAGGTATGGGAGACCCCGCGGCACTAGGGAGCCGGAGGGGCGAGCCAGGGATCTTCCAGGAGGGTGTGGACTTGGTCCCAGTCTCAGCTTTCAGAGTCTGGCTCAGCCTTTGGATTTGGCTTGGTCAGAGGCAGTCTAGGCAGAAATGGATAGTCGCCAGCCCCTTTCAAGTCCTGACCTTATTCTGATAAAATAAGTATTTCTGAGTCTGTTTCCAGATCCTATGAACAATTAAGTTCTGCCTAAGATCATTAAAAAACAAAACACTCGATAATGTTTTGGCAGAAATTATATCCATCGCCTTTTAACTGAGGATTGTAAAGCGTATTCAATTTAACTTTTATATCTAACTTTCTATATTTGACTTAGAAATATAAATTTTATTAATAGAAACATATGGTGATAATTACGATATGATAATAAGCAAAACATACACAGGACTATTTTCCGAGGTTATTGACTTTTACTTTTTTGTTTGTATAGTATAGGCACTTAATAGATGCTTAATAGTATTACTAATAAAATAATAGCTTGTGTGTGTGTGTGTGTGTAATATGTCACTTTAAGCTTTGCAAATACTTTATAAAGTATTCCATTTTGTCCTCACCACAACCTAGGAGGTAAGTGCTATTATTATCCCCATTTTACAGATAAAGATAACTGATCACAGAGTGGTTTAAGTGGCTTGCTTTGGCTCACAGGAAGTTTCTTGAGCTTGAATTTGAATTTTGTATATATATATATATATATACATATCTATCTAATTTTTGTTGTTATATATGTGTGTATACACACACGTACACACATACAAACATGCACATATACACACATACACACATACATACATATATATACACACACACATAGATATACACATATATATATACACACATCTAATTTTTGTTGTTTGTTATTTTGTTGTTTTTCTAAGATGATCTTGGTGTCTCTTCCACAACCTGGTCAAGGAGAGAGAGATGATGACAGTAATGTATTTGTTGTAGTAATGATGATGTTACAGGAAGTACCTCCTGAAGTTTATATTCCAGAAGTTTACTGGAAGGTGGCCCTCTGAACATTAGAGATAATGTATGTTAGGTTCAGAGTGTAATGCTCAGGGAGAAACTGAGGCAGTATCACACATGGAAATTAGATAATGCTTTATTGATGTTAATTGAGAGTTCAGAATCCATAGCTATGGATCAGGACTGGTGGGACTCATGTCTCAAAGCACACAGTCCAAGCCCGAGACTGACACTCAGTCAGCTGACTGAGTACAAAGTACACAGCACTCCATTGAGGAAAGTCATGGATTAATATAGGTTCCTATAGCTCAGGGAGACAAAGAACTCATGGGAACAGCTGAGCACATTTGGTGTCCAAGGAAACCATAAATACAGTTCTGACAGGTAGGAGTAAGAAGCCTTGCCAAAGCAGAGTGCTTCGTCTAGGTCATAGATAGATAAGAGGTAGGTCGAGGCTGACCATCTGGAGGTTTCATGATTTCTTTGGAATGTGAGTCCAATTATTTCTGAAGGTCAGGAAGTGGGGATTTCTATTCTGGGACAGATCAATTAAGGGAGACTGATACTGCAACTGAGGGAGACTGATACTGTAACTGAGGGAGACTGAGACAGTAACTGAGGGAGACTGAGACAGGCACAACAAGAGGTAGGCTTCTGTTCTCTGAATTGGGATAGCAGAAAACCTTCATTGGCATTGAAAAAACTGGGAAACCAAATGGGCAAGAGAAAGATGAGACCTGTGATTTCATTGCTATAGCAAACTCCTGCTTGAAGCCACCAAGGCAGGCTGTCAGAGTTCTGCAAAATTGAATCATTTGCTCAGGGTTACATAGGCAATCTGTGCCAGAGAATGAACTTGAATCCTAACCTTCTTGACTTTCGAACCATTTCCCTGTCCACTATTCCATGCTGCCTCTCAACTGTCACAATACTGGTAATTAATGAAACACTAATAAAATGGAATGATCTTTTACATTTATCCTTACTGTCAGATTTTGAGGAAAGCCTGTTATTTTTGTGTTGACTCTAAAGGGGACTTCATATTTAAGTCAAAATGTCTGACACTTAGCATTTCTTTTTTTATTTTAATTTATTAATTATTTACTTTTTCTTAAAAACTTAAAGCTTTCCTCTATCAGTTGGACTGGTTTTTTTATTTTTTATTTTTTTATTTTGGAGCCACTGTTGAGCGCCATAACAGATCTGATCCATAAATGGAATGAAGACAGATGTTCCTAATGTAATTAACCACAAGCAGAAGGGGAAAATGAATCATAAAATGTCAAAGCTGGAAGTGACCATAGAGGCCATTTAGGCTAATCCCCCATATCTTACAGATAATCTTTTCGAGTTTCCCCTTTCATTAAGTGACTTCTTCCAGGACTGGGAGCCCGGACGTATTCCGGTCAAGATCTGAACCCAGTTCTTCCGTGCTCCAGTCCCATTCAGCCATTTATGAAGGGTCTGCCACGGGCCAGCCATAGTGCTGAGCTGCGGCTGAGCACGAAGCCCTGTGGTTTGGGGGATCATTCCCATTACGAGGGCTGGGTGAGGAAGCGTCCTCTTTCCTTATCTCTCTTGTTGTGAGTACTCGGTCAGAGCACGGGCCTGGGCAAGGCTTGGGATGTCTGGGTCTCCCCACCTGTTGTTAATCCTGTGGCTGCTGCAGCTTCAGGGCAGGAGGGAAGGAGGACCGTCCTGGATGACTGCTTCGGCCATGGGGCTGCCTAGCTCAGTGAGTGCTCTGAGCCTCGTCCCACTTCCTTAATGTGTGTTGGACGGAGTTCCAGACACACCGGTGCTCTTCCCGCTACCCCTCATTAGAGAATGTTTGTATTCCTGCTTGAGAGAGGGGGAGTGCCCGTAAATGCCGGCCTGGGGCGGAATTAACTCCGGGGCAGGTGGTGTGCCCGGGAGGAGAGAGCTCTGAGAGACAATAAAGGAGGTGGGAGGGAAGAGGCGTCCAGACACTTCTCTCCCGGCCCCGCTGGCCATCAGTGGATATTGGGGCTGGAGGGCTGGTTGGTGGGGTGGGGAAGCATGGGATGCCGGGAAATAGCAAGAAGTTTAGGTTGGGGAGAGAAGTTTATCTTATCCTTCTCATTTTAGACTTAGGGATTCTGAAGTTCAGAGATAGTGGCAACTTGAGTAGTATGATGTATCTATTTTTAAATAGAACCGGTTTCTTCTTCCTCCTCTTTTTTTTTTTTTTTTTTTTTGAGGCAATTTTTGAGGCAATTGAGGTTAAGTGACTAGCTAGCTCCGGGTCACACAGCTAGGAAGCGGTGTCTGAGGTCGAATTTGAACTCAGGTCCTCCTGACTTCAGGGCTGGGGCTCTATCCACTGCGCCCCCTAGCTGCCCTATAAAGACAGCATTTTAAAATGCCTTTACATCCTGATGCTCATTTTTTTCATGGTTTCCTTTCAAAAGCCCTGTGAAGCAAGCAGGAATGATTATCCATATTTGAAGAATTAGAAAACTGAGGCACAAGGAAGTTGTGACTTACCTAGGGCCAAGAAAACTGAACTTCATTGTCATTTTTGCCAGTGACTCCTAAATGAATATTCTGTCTTATAGATGATGTTTGTTTGCATTTCTCGTTTAGAAAGACCATGGCACTGAGTTCCTTAGTGAGTTCTTTAAGTAGAACATACCATATGGGTACCAATTCTATATCTAGACCATTGCCATAATTAAACTTTTCAGAGATCCATCTATCCACCTATCTGAAATACACATATAATATGCCAGGTCAGTGACAATTCTAGACTCATGACCATATTCTAAATTTTTCTGGCGTCTACCTGTAGATATAAAACACATATTGCCAGTGACTCCTAAATGATTATCTTGTCTTATAGACTGATTGTTTGCATTTGTAGTATAGAAAGACTATAGCACTGAGTTCCCTAGTGAATTGCTTAAGGAGAACATACTATATTGGTACCAATTCTATGTCTCTAGACTATTGCCATAATCTATACTTTTCAGAGATCCATCTATCCATCTATTTGAAATAACACATATATAATATGTAATACATCATACTATATCAATGTAAATTCTAGATCCATGACCATATTCTAAATTTTTCTGGTATCTATCTATAGATATAAAACATGCATATAATATATAACAAATGTATATAACTTATATAACATTTACACAGAACATGCATTTCTCTACCCCTCCATCTAGTTCTCTTTCTCTCTCTCCTCCTTTCTCTCCCTCTGTCCCCTTCAGGCTGGGTCTCCCTATCTCACCTGGGCTGTAAGTATCTTGACCAAATTACAGGTTGTATCCCAATACTTATTCACATGGAAGCTTTAACCTATTTTTAACTTATGGGAAACTTTCTAAAAACATCATCTTAGTTTAGTATGATAATTCTTGGTGCTTCTCTCTCTACAGCAGAGTTTATTTCTGAAAGAATGTAAAGTTGGCCCAGTGTACTCTGTGAAGTAGAGAGGAAAAAGGAAAGGGACCCCAAATAGCAGTCAAGTTGAAGAACTTAGTGCTTCCTACACCGGATACTTTGTATACCAGTTAGCATCTCCCTAAGTGACTTGGTGGTCCTCTATTGCCCAGGGCCTCACCATATTGATTGCTAGACTTAAGGTGGACACCTGTTTTTGACTTTAGCTTTATGGCAATCCAGACTCCTAAGCTGAAATGATAGATTGTAGCTTTCTCAACAGCTGGGTTGTAGGCAGGGATGAGCTGGTAAATATTTAATAACCGGCTGTCTGGGGGGAAAAAAGATAAATACTGGCATACTTTTAGTTCAATCAGCATTATTAAGATTTTTCTCCATCACCTTCTTAAATCTAGACAGTTAACAAAGCAACAAATCAAATCTGATTTTGCAGCACTTGCCAGTTTTTGAAGTGTGAATGCTCTTACTGAAAATTTAACAATTGGCTCTGGGGAGTCAAGCCAAGCCCAGCACACAGAGCATGGACAAAGACAAGGTAAACATAGATTTTTGGAATGATTTACCTTATCACAGGCTCATAGGCCTTCTGATTATTTGAAATTTTGTAATTTGTGATGACTTAGCAAATTTACCGATTAAATCAGGTTATGTACGAGGGATAACTGAGTGAAAAGGACATTATTATCCAGTACTTGAGCAAAGAACTACTTTTTTTTAGCTTTTGAGATGCTGCCAAAAATAAAAAGTGTAAGAGGAAAACAATTTTTGTTTTGCACTTTATGCTTTCCTATATTTGCATAATCTTTGCTTAAGTGAGTTGGATGTGAATTCCTAAATAAATTCAGGCACTTAAATATTTAAAATAATTCTTTCGCAGTACTTTACTCACCAAAAGAGTAAGTACTTACAACAAAGAAAATAACACTATTGCAGATATAGCCCTGTATAGACTTTGTTCACCTTGTCATTGAATTATAAAACATTAATAGTGAAGCTAGAATTTGAACATTCATTGAACTGCTTATCTGGCTCTTTTCCAAAATATTGTTTCCATGCTAGAGAAAAGCTGGAAGATTTTTTGGCGCTCTGCCAACTGAAAAGAGAACTGACGTAATCACTGACTTAAACTTCTTTGCTCTCACTCCTAATTTTAGTACAATGAAATCTGGGTGATCTGTTCCTGCTGTTTCCTTGTATCTGCTCATGGGAAACTTTCTAAAAACATCAGCTCAGTTTAGTATGATAATTCTTGGTGTTTCTCTCCCTACAGCAGAGTTTATTTCAGAAAGAATGTAAAGTTGGCACAGTGCACTCAATGAAATAGGGAGGAAAAGGGAAGGGACCCCAAAAAGCAGTCAAGATGAAGAAATTAGTGCTTTGTGGACCACAGGCACTCAGATATTTGTTAACTGAATGAGAAAACCGTGTTAGACCTTGTGGCAGTCACAGGAATGTCTCAGGTGTGATTTCTGTCCTCTATGAAGAACTCCTGTACATTTTAAAATTGAGATTTTGTCATTGGTCTCCATTTTGCCCCCCTTCTTCACTTGCCTTTCCTTTGTGCATTCCCTCATAGACCTGTTGGAATAGGGAAAGTAATATGGCTGCTGCTCATACTTCTTGGAGTTCTCCAAATAGAGGCCTTTTTAAAATTAAGGCTTTGGGGGGGAACCTAGGGGGGGCAGCTAGGTGGTGCAGTGGATAGAGCATCAGCCTTGAAGTCAGGAGGACCTGAGTTCAAATTTGGTCTCAGACATTTCATACTTCATAGCTGTGGGACCCTGGGCAAGTCACTTAACCTTAATTGCCTCCTGGAAAAAAAAAGTAAAATTAAAGTTTTTTATCTTCAAAACATATGCATAAACAATTTGTTGTAAAACTCTGTTCTAAATTTTTTTTTCTCTCTCCTTTCCCCCTACCTCCTCCTCTAGACAGCAAGTAATCTATTCTGTGTTAAACAGGTGCAATTCTTCTGCTCACATTTCCACGATTGTTGTGCTGCACAAGAAAAATCAGAACAAAAAGAAAAAAAAATGAGAAAGAAAACAACATGCAAGCAAACAAGAACAAAAAAGTGAAAATGCTATGTTGTGATCCACATTCAGTTCCCACAGGCCTCTCCCTGGGTGTATATGGCACTCTTCATCACAAGATCATTGGTCTGAATCATCTCATTGTTGAAAAGAATCATGTTCATCAGAACTGATCATTGTATAATCTTCTTGTTGTGCAATGTTCTACTAGTTCTGCTCAGCTAACTTAGCATCAGTTCCTGTAAGTCTCTCCAAGCCTCTGTGAAATCATCCTGTTGGTTGTTTCTAAGAGAACAATAATATTCCTCGACATTCATATACCATAATTTATTCAGCCATTCTCCAATTGATGGGCATCCACTCAGTTTCCAGTTTCTAGCCACTACAAAAAGAGCTGCCACAAACATTCTTGCCCATGTGGGGCTCTTTCCCTCCTTTAAGATCTCTTTGGGATATGTATTAGATGCTGGGTCAGAGTATGCACAGTTTGATAGCCCTTTGGGCATAGTTCCATATTGTAGAGGCCTTCTAATAAAATGGAAAACTCATTATTTTTGTCTCATCATGTTGTCTGAAATCTTTTAGCTCTTGCCATCTGCCTTGCTGCTACGCCCTTCAGACTCCCAGACACTCATTTGATCTGCCTTAAGACTTCTGGTCTTCCCTCTTCTCCAGCACGGAACTCATAGGATTCCAGGGCTTTTCTATGTAATTTCTTACAGTATTATATTTTTTCTGTCTCAGTCAGACGGCAAGTAAACATTTACTAAAAACCAACTATGTATCAGGCACTGTGGGATAAAAGCACAAAAAAGAAAAGGCCCTGTTCTGGAGAACTTACAATCTTGTGGGGGGAAAAAAACAATATACAAAAAAAAAAAGATGAAAAAGAATGGAGAGCACACTGAGGGAAAGAGTAGGTCACTTACACCTTTAGCTTCTGGGTTTCTACTAGATAAGCACACTATCAGGTTAATTCTGACCAAAAACATCTGAGAAGGAAGCTTCTCATTTTCTTCTGCCTTTAATCTTAACATATGGATGTTTTTCCTCTTTCCTTCTGGTCTTGAAGTGTTAGTCTCATCTCCCTGCTTTTCACTCCCACTCTGGTGTCCTCATTTTTATCCTTTATTGACTCCTGAAAAAAACATAATTCTACATACATTTCTCCCTTTAAGGCACAGGATTATAGATTCAGCATTAGAGAGAACCTGAAAGGTCTGATCTAACCCCCAATCTTTTAAGTGAGAAAGCTGAGGACTGAGTGATTTGCTTGAAATCATACAGGTGAGGTGACATATTTAGAATTTTAACTTAGATCTTTGGATGTGATTTTTAGTCACTTTTTTTTGCCTTTTTAGCTTATTTCTGTGTTACATGGGATCTGAATCCATTTCCATTTTCTTAGCGCTTGTTTTTTTTTTTTCTCTTAAGGCTATAAAAATGGCTTTTGTATCTATCAAATATATTCTCAGTCATTGTTTGGTGACTACATGGTATTTGACAGTTTTAATTCAGTTTCTTTGTTGAAATTGAAGTTGTCAGTGATGGAATCCAAAGTAACACTATTTGGTGCCTTATACCAGAACTTATTAAAAGTGTGAGTCAGTCGAATAACTGAATGTTAATTTAGACTGTGGTGGTGGTGGGGTTATAGTAAAAGATATAAAATATTCCCACATGGTTTAATACTGTATGTAAAAGAAAATGAGTTATCTATCTCATTAATATGCACATTTGCTTTAGTCTTTAATAAATGATAAAACTTTATGTATACCAAAGAATTGTTTTAAAATAATTTTCTTTATAATCAGTAAATGTTTGATTTACTTGACTATTATATATGTCTAGGGTCATGCAAAAATTTATTAGGCAAAAGGGGCTTGCAAATGGAAAAAGTTTAAGAAGTCTGTCCTGTACTATTAAGTTAGGGCAGCTGGTAAGTTTGTGTTTCAATTTCTCTGCTACTCCTCAAGAAAAAAAAATTGATAGAAAAATTCAAAGTTACAAAACAAATGGAAGGTAGTTGATTATTTTATAATAGATTCTTATGAAAAGATTCACTGACAGAATTGCTTTAAAAAGCAGACTTCCTTAATGCATTTAAATTTTATAAAAGTTTTGATTTATATAAAATTATTACATCAAGGAAATCAGACATAGACCATGTTCTCTGCTTTCTTTGATGCTTACCAGAAATTACTGAAATATATCATCTTCAATTGGTTTAGGCTCTGTGCCTCTAGATGATTTCTGAATTAACAAAGCAGTTTCAAGGAGAATTGATTGACATCATTTTCTAAGTGGTGATTAACTTGTCTCTTTTGCAAGGTATATAGTAAAACTGATTTTCCCCCCTCTCTATTGTCATTTGCAAAGATTTCTATGTCATAAACTTACCCAGATGAAGTTAATTCTACATGACAGGAAGAGAGAGTGAAAGATGTGATCACTTAGAAAAAAAAACTAATAACTTTCATAGATTGAATATTTCCAACTGGGAGAGAATAAATATGGAGGATAGGAAATATGCCCAGTAGTCTGATATCATTACTTCCATAATAAATGGGCATACTTAGTGTGAAAAGACCGAATCACATTGATGTTTGTTCAGATGAAATATGTTAAGGCACATATTTGAGATTCAAGGAAATAATCTGTTAAGGTACACATTTGATTCAAGGTCATACATGTTTATTGGTTATAGGGTTTTTTCATATGCTTATATTAAACTTGCCCTATTTGATTTTATTATAAAACTAATTATTTCAGGATTATCTGAAATAATAGTAGCTTTATGGGTATGAGACTGAAACAGGAGCCAAACTCAGCTGTGCCCTTCTTAGACTGCCTGGTAGTCTAATTCCATCAGGTCTGGGGAACATATTGGCTGTGTAGTGTGCATAGCACTGAATGAAGCCCCTCTCCCATTTCCCCATTGGGATGGGGTGTGGGAGGGAGAGTAGTAAAGTCCAAGCACAGGTCGAAGTCAGGAACTCCATATACTAAGCCATTATCAGTAACCAGACAGTCAGTAATAATATAACTCATTTAATGTTTTCAACAACCCTGGGAGGTAAGGGCTATTAATATTTTTATTTTACAGATGAGGAAACTGAGGTAGACAGATCAGTGACTTGTCCTGGATCACACAGCTAGTAAGTGTCTGAGGATGTATTTGAACTCAGGTCTTCCTGGTCCCAGGCCTTGTATCCACTGGGCCACAGGCAGGAGGCCGGTATCAGATGGCAGTAGGATTCAAGCAAGAACAAGCACCAGGTGTGGGGAGGAACATCAAAGGAGTTAGAAAAAAATTAGAGGGGTTTGGGTACAGGACAATTCATGGGGGTTAAGCTAGATGAAAAGAACAAATCGGAGGGCCTGCTATAGGAACAGGATCCTCAGTCCCAAATCTCTTCGGCTGAAGACTTTCTGCTGCTGCTTTCCTTAATCTTTATAGAATCCACCGGGTGATGGAATCTGTTGGAATACAGTAGTGCATGACAAATTTAAAATCTGTGAATTACATTATTGATCAGAGACATGCAAATTAAGACAACTCTGAGGTACCACAACACACCTGTCAGATTGGCTAAAATGACAGGAAAAGATAATGATGAATGTTGGAGGGGATGTGGGAAAACTGGGACACTAATACATTGTTGGTGGAACTGTGAACGGATCTAACCATTCTGGAGAGCAATTTGGAGCTATGCTCAAAAAGTTATCAAACTGTGCATACCCTTTGACCCAGCAGTGTTTCTACTGGGCCTATATCCCAAAGAGATCTTAGAGGAGGGAAAGGGCCCCACATGTGCAAGAATGTTTGTGGCAGTCCTTTTTGTAGTGGCTAGAAACTGGAAAGTGAATGGATGCCCATCAATTGGAGAGTGGCTGAATAAATTATGGTATATGAATGTTATGGAATATTATTGTTCTGTAAGAAACGACCAGCAGGAGGATTTCAGAGAGGATTGGAGAGACTTGCATGAACTGATGCTGAGTGAAACGAGCAGAACCAGGAGATCATTATATACGGCAACAACAATACTATATGATGATCAACTCTGATGGACATGACTCTCTTCAAGAATGAGATGATTCAAACCAGTTCCAGTTGTTCAGTGATGAAGAAAGCCATATACAGGGAGAGGCCTGTGGGATCTGAGTGTGGACCACAACATAGCATTTTCCCATTTGTTGTTGTTTGCTTTTTTCCCCACTTTTTTTTTCTTTTTTGATCTGATTTTCCTTGTGCAGCTTGATGAATGTGGAAATACGTATAGAAGAATTACGCATGTTTAACATATATTGGATTACTTGCTGTCTAAGGGGTGGGGTGGGGATAAAGCATGGAGAAAAATTTAGAACACCAGGTTTTGCAAGGATGAATATTGAAAACTATCTTTACATGATTTTAAAAATAAAAAGCTATTATTTTAAAAAAGAATCTGTGAGTTAATAAAAAAGCATATTTTTGCAACCTAGCCTTCCCAGATTTCAGTCTCAAACTAAAGTCTAAGAAAAGGAAAGTTCAGATGGTCTTGGGGGCCTATTTTGGGTCATAAGATCACAGATTTAAAAACAGACCTTTTCTATACAGACTTCCACTCATGAGGTAAACCAACATTGCCTGTGTATTTGCATGGATTCCAAGCAGCTCTTGACTATCTCATTATTTAGAGACAATTGACTCTGGAATTTGGGCACATGGATTCAAATCCAGACTCCAAACAACTCTTGACAGTGTGCAGAGATAACTGTCTCTGGAATTTGAGTTGGCCATCCTTTGATATTTATTTCCCTGATGTAGGTGTTAGGCCTCTCATTTAAAACTTTGTAATTCCATCTGTAAAATGAAGGGATTAGAAAGCTGCTCAGATCTCATGGAGTTCTACATCAGTAACCCAGTATGTGAAGTTATTTTTAAATAAATCCTTGAAAATTCTCTTCCATCACTTGCAATTCTCTCACCTGAGTTTTCCTTATAGCCTTTGCTTATATATCCTGCCCCACCATTCCTCCTCTTTTTATTTTGTCTAGAGAAAGTGGAGTTGTAGCAAACTCTTTTTGATAAATTGCTTGACATAAGTTGTTTATCTTTGTTTTACTGGCACTAATTTGGAGCCGTGTATTTGGTGATTGGTTTAAAAAAATTCTGTTTATAAAACTTAAAATAGTAATGGGTTTATGTTATTTTAAAAAATGTTATGGATGCCTTTTGCTGTGACATTAATCACTTTCTAGCCATTCTTCCTCTTTTCTTTTTCCCTCCCCCCTACCAGCATTGAACTTTTCCATTGTAACAAAGAAAAGCTATTCAATAAAACCCATGGGGAGAGAGACCCCATCAGCAATGTATGTAACTTTCCATACACATCCCCCCTTCTCATCCTCCCCCTTTCCAATAGGAGGGAGGTATTTTGATGATGTGTTCTTCAGGACCAAAACTGTTCATTTGTTACTCACAGCTGGTCTTCCATTTAATATTCTTTTCTTTTCATTATTGTAGTTATCCTATGTCTGGTTCACTCTGCACCAGTTCACATAATTGATTTCCTTGCATTCTTCACTCACTTTTTATTATTCCATCACATTCATAGACCACACTTTGTTCATCCATTGCTCAATTGACACTTTGTTTTTCTCTACCATAAAAATGTACTTCTAGAAATATTTTGGGATTTCTCTCATTACTCTCCTTGGGTTCTAGGAAAATTCATAATGGGGATCCCCGACTTCTCTCTCAAGTCCACAGTTGTTTTCGTTTTTGTGGGGGTTTTTGTGTGTGTGTTTTTTCCCCAGAAAAAGTGGTTCCAACAGCAGGGTATGTGTAACTGTGCCTGCTTTTCCATAGCTCCTCCAGCACTGACTTTCCATGAAGCCATTTTTCCATTAAAGTGGGAGAATAAATGAGAACTCTTAGCATTGTGCTAGATCCCTGTTTTCTCTTCCTGAAGTACATTGAGTGGGGGAGGAGAGAGAGGGATTGGTGAAGTTTTAAAATAATGGGAAAATGCAGACAGTTTTTCCGTCCTTGAAAGAAAAGCTAGTGAAGGCTTGGATTAGAGCCTGTTGTAAAGGAACTGGCCTCCTGCTTAAAATTCAGACTCATAATAGAAGGCTTAAGAGACACTTGATGAATGGCAATAATAGTAATCATTTAGTCAAGGGCAAAAGGGTTTCTTGGGAGCCATTGCAGTAGGCCGAGGCCTGTATATACTATTCACAAAAAAATCTCATTGGAGTTCACTGGCCAGCTCCCAGAGCTGGGAAGAACTGGGCTGAGATCATGGCGGGTGATTCCTAATGAAGCCCTTGTTGTCTGAGATTTGTCTCTATCTTTTAATGAGCTAACATTACCCTGCTTTGAGTTGAGAGACTTTGAGCAGATTGTTTGATAATACCTTGAAAAAAAAATCAACTCTGGTAGAAGAAAATGGTTAAAAATGTTTTCAGAAGGGACAAGTCCCTTCTTCCCTTGAGTGCTCCCCTCCTTTGGTGAAGCTTACTTTATACAGTTATAAATATAGAAACATATTTGTATTGTTTTACATTTGTTACAGTTCCCATTCATCTCATTTTGTGAGGTTTTCCAGGATGAAGAAAAAATCTTGTGGCATTTTTGGAAATTATTTGCATTGCTCAGAGTTAGTGATTCCCAATTTACTGATATTTCAACACCCGTTTCTTGGTTGGAGTTCATGATAAAGCCTCCATTATTTCCCTGAGATCCTCCTAAAATCAAAGATCAAGTGCCAGGAGTACTCTAGAGGCCATAGAATCCAACCCTCTCATTTGAGAGATCCAGAGAGATATTGACTCAGCTAGTAAGTTTCAGGATTTTAAATCCTTGTATTTGAAACCTGGCGGTCCTTCTATGGTACTATGTATGTGCTATTTACTCCAGGCTTACCTGGCAACTTAGGAATTGTGCTAGTTTGTGCCAGTAAAATGAAAGCGATTTTGTTGGAAAATAAATTATGAAATCACACTGAGGGCAAGGGTAGAAGAGGGTCATTAATGGGAGAAAGTTAATGAGGATATCTATATTTTCCAGTTTTCCAGCATGGAAATTTGTAAAAGGGTCATCTTGCTTTCCTTTTCTCTTGCCCAGTTCTGTGACTTTTGAATAGTGGGATTATAATTGTTTTAGATATATGTTTAATAATGTATCTGTGTTTTTATATATGTGTATTTAATATATGTGATTATATATTTATACAAACATAAACACATACAATATATGTTTATATACACATATAAACACAATGCATGCCTATACATATACAAACACATATAACATGGTTATATACATATATAAACACATAAAATATATGTTTAAATACATATATAACCACATAACATGTTTATATACATATATAAACACACAATATACATTTATATGCACATATATAAACACATAATATATATGTTTAATAATAGTTTATAGTATTAGTGACAATGTTCAGACATTTTTTAAAAATAGCATACTTTTGAAAAATAGAATAGTATTTAAATATGTGTTTTGAAGCCAGGCCAAAATAAAAGTAATTTGGAAGGAGTCAATAATGGGAGATTGTAATAGTTAGAAACTGTGTGGAATTGCATAAAATGGCTCACTTTATGGCATTGTACTGATTGTATTATCTGCTCCCCTCCCTGCAAAGGCACATAAATATTGGTATTGCCTCATTGGAATTTCTAGTCAATGGAAGCTGTTAAAGAGAGGGATTTTCTGTTACTTTTTCTAAACTTTTATGCTGAATGAAATGTTTTTAAAAAATCAGGAACTTTAAGCTTGACTTGAATTGGAATTCTGCTTTATCTCTGACTTCCACTGTGCATTTTTTCCCACTTTACACATAGTCGTTATCACAATAGTTCCCAAAGTAACTCGGAGATTGCCAAAAATAAACATTCCTTCTGGAGCAGCCACCTTGCAGAGCTGGCTGGGGATCAGTGCACAGGGTAACTTTGGCAAACAGAGAGACTCCACTTCCCTCAGAAGAAGGAAGGATGAGGAGGATGGTTTTGTTTAACCTGAGGCTTTTCTTAAGCTTCTGATTTGTTCCTTTTTTGTCCATTCTGTTGAAAAAAGATAGAATATCAGGGCTTTAGAAACCTGAGTGAACAATTAAACCTAGACTTTTAAAGACCACTTATTGATAGAGTTTTAACTGTGAAAGATGAACAGTATTCCTGTTTTTTTTTAAACCATTAGATGATGTCAAGATCCAGTGACAGTACTTTTATTCTCTTTTTGGTCAAATAAAACCAAATGAAAATTATAATTGTTACATTATTTCCTTAGGCATTGCCAAGAACAATGCCTTAATTATGAGACAGAAGGGAAGGGATTGTAGATCTTTTAAAGAGAAGGATGAAGCTGATTTTTAATCAAATAATTCTTTTACATGAAACCACAGTAATGGGAATTAAGAACCTCTTCACAGGTGAGAGGAAGCACCCATTGGTCCCAACCTACTTGGAACATAATACTCAAGAAAGTAATTTGTTTAACAAATATGTATGGAAATTTCAAATTAGGAGAAAAATCAGGTTTAGAAGAGGCAAGCTGTTCCTTTCAACAGAAGGATCTGATAGTCCAGGGTTTGAGTTATTCGTGTTCCAATGCTCTGAACTGCCCAGGATATATTACAGATGGAATTTGCTGATTTTTCTTTTTTTGTGCCTACTATTAGAGTTATTCAGAAGGTCAAGGGAACTTTTCCAGTGATAAGAACACAGCTGCTCATGATAAGTTCTCAAGAAAGGGGAAGCATTTTCTTTAGATTTTTATTTGATTTGGGGGCAGAAGCAGCAGCTGCAGGTGGTATATTTTTCATAGTTTTGCTTCAGAAAATTGGAAGATTTTCAAACTCTACACAAAACAAATAAATATCATGGGCTTAATCAGATAGTCATATTTAGATTCTTAGGAATGCATTTTTATGTACTGACTTACAGATGTAGTATTTCTTTAGTTGATGCATCAAACTTTCTTTTTTTTTAATTTTTTTTATTTTTTTATAAAGCTTTTTATTTGCAAAACATATGAGTGACCTTTCAACATTGACCTTTGCAAAAAAACTTTTTTTTCCC
>JAJPUD010001775.1:249488-279085 GCA_023553655.1 Myrmecobius fasciatus
TTTTTTATGCAATCTTCAAAGAAAGTCTTGTGACATGGAGACCAATTTATGTCTCTCTTTGGGGCTTTTTCTGGAGTTGCTTTACCTTTAGGGGCCTCAGGATTTGAGGTCTGTTCTTCCCTCTCTCCATAAAAGTTGTCTATGGTGAGAGCTCTTTTTGGTTTTTTATTCATTTTTTTTTTAAAGGTGTGAGGTCTGTTTAGGGCAAAGGTGGGACAGCTGCTTTAATTTGCCCTGGGGCAGTTCTGCTGATTGAGTTATTTCAGGAACTGGGCAGTTCTGCTGATTGAATTATGTCAGGGGCTGGGCAGCTCTGCTGATTGAATTATTTCTGGTGCTTATCAGTCCTGTTGTTTGATTGCTTTAAGGTGCTGTGTAATGGCAGCTAGGTCCGATGCTCATCAGGGGTTCAGTGGTTCACAATCTATCCCCCTCAAAAGGCAGACCCTCCAAACCACCTGCCCACAATCAGGACAAATTGTTCCAAGAGGCTCGCAGAAGACTCCCAGATGTGTGAAAAGCACAACGCTCCCACTCCTGTTCTGACTCCTGTTCCAGCTCCCTGCCCCGGTCTCCCTGTGCTGCAGTCTGGGTTCAGTAGGCCACCCCCTGCCCCATTAAGACAGGCCTGTTTTGAGGTTCTTCCAGAGTATCTTCTTCTAGAATCGTGTTGTTCTCCAGATATTGTGGATTTTTTTGCTTCAGAATCAGTCTAGAGGCTTCATATTTTGTTGGTTTGAGGGGAGGTTAGAGGAGGTTACAGAGAATCCTGTCTGATCTCCGCCACCATGGCTCCACCCCCGGAAGGAAGTGCATCAAACTTTCTTAAGAGGAAGAAACTTTTACTGTATGTGCTGAAACAAATTATTAGGCCTTCCAAAATGATGAATATTGACTTTTTTTTGAGGTACACAACACCTAATACCTCCCAGGTACTTAATTTTATTTGGCAATATTTGTACAAATTTTACTTGGTGTTATTTGAGTCAATACTTGTCCCTGAGGTTCAGAACACTTTGTAACTCTCATGTATTTATATTTGTCTTAGTATCAATACTTAAATACATGTCACATCAATGGGAATAAGGGTGAGCTAGTAGAGAGATGCAGAGATGGAAAAAAAGCAAGATTTCTGCCATCTGGGTATTTACCTTTAGTGTGAAGTTTTCTGCCTCCTACTAAATGACAAAAGATTCTATGTCAAGAAGAGTTTCTTACTCATCCCTTTAATCTCTTCTCCTGGTCCCTACTAAAGCTTTTCAGGTAGGTAGCTCCCAAAAAGTATTTGGATACAATAATTTGTCCCAGGATCACCCAGCTAATAATTGGTGTCTCCTTTTTCTGCTGTGTAAACTACTGCTGACCTAGCAGGTTACTGGTAATGGAATTTGGGTTCATGTCTTTCGATTTGCTAATTTTATAATTGAGGAACCATGCAGAGTGCTGGAAAATTTGGGTTCAAATCCCAACTCTGACACTTATTTGCTGTGTCAACATCTGTGAAATGAGGGAATTGTACTAGATCATGCCCAAAGCTTTCTCATCAAACGTCTGGTTTGTTATAATCAGTTTAGAGTTTTAGAAATGATTATTTGAATTGTATATTATTGCAAAAAGTCCAAAAATCAGTTTAGAATTTTAGAAATGATTATTTGACTTTTATGTTATTACAGAAAGGAGGAAATATTCTGTCTATAGGATCACAGATGAAAGTTGGAGATAATTAAGAGATCATTTAATTACCCTTGATGAATTCAGTTTGTCTGGCCCAGTTGAACTATACACATCCTTAGGACCTGAACAAACTGGCAGATGAAATTACAAAGCAAGTTTCCATGCCATATAGGTGATGGAACATGACAGAAGTATCATATGATTGGAGGCTAGGATTTTTATATTCAGAAAAGAGAACAGTCTGACAGTCATAAGCAAGTGAGCTTGATTGATTCCTGGGGTAAATTTTAGAATGGGTAGTTAAACACCTGGTTGACATACATTTAGAAAGAGAAATGATCATTTATAAAGAGCCCAGCCTGGCTTCATTGAAAACAGGTCATTTTAGACTAAAATAATTTTTTTAAACAATATTACTAAACTACTAGATAAAGAGAATGCTGTGGATTTGGTTAATTTTAGATTTTTGCAATTTAAAAATTAAGCATTATTGCTATTCTGGGAGAGAAGATAGAAAAATATGAGTTTGATGATATATTCAGATGGATTCAGAACTGGGTGAATGGCCAGTCTCAGAATTGTTAATGGACCAATGTGTTATTGTATCGAGAGGTCTCCAGTGGAACGTCCAAAGGATTTGTACTTGGGCTTTTGCTGTTTAACATTTTTTATCAATGACCAAACATAAAGGAATCAAATTTGCTGATGACACAAAACAATGGAGAGATGGGGTCAAGATTCAAAAGGATTTTGACAGACTGTAGGAGGGATTCTTAACTTTTTAAAAGTATGTCATGGATCCCTTTGGAAGTCTGGTGAAATCAGAATAATATTTTTAAATATATGAAATAGAATTACAGAGAAAATGGGTATATTGGAACAAAGATTTAAATTTTTTTCCCATCCAAACTCAGAGATCCTCTGCAATCTATATACATGGACTCCTTAGGGTGGACTTGAGGTTGTGGTCTGTGGATTCCAAGTTAAAAACTAATCTAATAAGATGAAACTCAATAGAAATAAATGCAAAACCTTGTACTTTGGCACAGTCAATTTCACTAATATAAGATGGGGGTGACATGTATAGACATCAATTACTATTTTTTAGTAGATTATAAACTCAGTATGACAACACTATACTATGCAATACTAAAAAAAATTCAAATATCTCTAAACTTAATGAAGTTCTGGGTTTTATTAGGTGGGGAAAGAACTTGTCGGAATAGGGAGGTGATTATTCCACTGTTCTCTGCCCTTATCAGACCTCCACTGGACTATTGTGTTTAGTTCTGGGTATCATGATTCAAGAAGAACACGGATAATCCAGGTTCTGCCTTTCCAGAGGAGGGCATCTAGGACAGCAAAAAGCTTTGACTTCATGACAGATGAAGGCTAATTGGAGGAGCCAGGTGTGTTGAGCTTGATATAGGAAGTCTTAGGAAGGACATGATCACTGTGTTCAAATATTTGAATGAGATGTCATATGGGGGGAAGATTTGACTAATTTTTGCCAGGGGACAAAATCAGGAATAATGGGGTGGAGCTTGGGGGGAAAAAGCAAATTTAGTTTTGATTTCAGGAAAAACTTCCTGACAAGTAGAGCTGTCCAAAATTTAGAAATGATTATTTGAATTGTATGTTTATTGCAAAAGGTCCAAAAATCAGTTTAGAATTTTAGAAATGATTGTTTGAATTGTTGAATGAGCTGCCTCCAAGAAGCAGTCTGTTATCCTTCCATATGAAAGCTGGATGGCCAATTACTAGTTTCATGGGAATCCTTTTTGTGCTAAGACTGTACTAAATTGCTCCTTTCACTTAGTATATTCTGTAATCTCCTGATTACAGAATTACTCATAAGGAGATTACAGAATAACTCATATAGAAAAAGTCTTGAACTGAGTTACTGTGCCATATTGCCTCTCAAATAATATATTGATCAAATGAGAATATTTGTAAAAATCACTTAGCATACTTCCTGGCACGTAGGTGCTATAGAAAGTCTTGCTCCTTTCTCTTAATATATTTATGGAATTCACTATTAGAAAAGAGTCACTGTTTCATTCTTAAAAAGTGGGATATTTTTAGATACCATAAGTTGCTCACTTAATTATGTATTTTATATAACACTTGAGGGCATATTCATTTAACCATTAATGACTATTGTGATTTAGCTAGGGGAAAAGACAGGGAAAAGTTCTTTTGTGCTCTGCTCAACTCTTCTGAGTTGGATTATCTATGTGATTAAATTTACGCCTCTCTCCCCTTTACTAACCTGTTATACATAGTAAAATAGATGTGGAAAGGGATTTGATGTTTTCTGTTTACATATTTGTATTTCAAAGGCAAGAATAAATGAGATTTTTAATTACTCATTTTTGAGTGTGATTTTATTTTAAACATTTTATTATTTATTTTTAACATTATTGGGGAAATTTTTGAGTTCCAAATAATCTCTTTCCTCCTCTCCTGTTAATTATTCTTTCTTGTACCTTCCATTAAATCTTTTTTTTTTTTTGCTTTTTGTTGAGGCAATTGGGGTTAAGTGACTTGCCCAGGGTCACACAGCTAGGAAGTGTCTGAGACCAGATTTGAACTCAGGTCCTCCTGACTTTAGGGCTGGTGCTCTATCTACTGCGCCGCCTAGCTGCCCCTCTTCCATTAAATCTTAAGAAATAATTCACCAGGATGCTGACTTTGAATTTGGCAGCTGTTAACTATATATCCAGGGGATGAGTTCCTAAAGTCTCATTTCTCGTCGTCATCTGGAATATAAGGAAGCTGAGTTAAATAATTTCTCTCTCTCTTTTTTTCTTTTTCCTGAGGCAATTGGGGTTAAGTGACTTGCCCAGGGTCACACAGCCAGGAAGTGTTAAGTTTTTTGAGTTCAGATTTGAACTCAGGGCCTCCTGACTGTAGGACTGGTGCTCTATGTACTCTGCCACCTAGCTTCCCCTAAATAATTTCTAAGATGCCTTTCAGCTTTGATCCTATTAATCACCTACACCTATAGGCTATTTCCAGCCCCCAAATTTAATTATGACATTTATCCCCAAGTGGTATAAACAACAGAATAACAGAATAATTTTAAATAATTCTATGTATGAAAAATATTTTTGAGAAATGACTATTCTATAGTAAATCTCATTTCAGAGGTAGCTGTGAAGTAGTGGGTACAGTCTTGAAGTTAGTAATCAATCAAAAAGCCTTTATTAAGTGATTAGTAGGTATCTGCTGGTCAACCAGTATTTAAGCACCTACTGTTTACCAGCCTTTGTGTTAAGCACTGGGGGTACAAAGAAAGGCAAAAATAGTTTCTCTTCTGAAGAGGCTCCCAGTATAAAGGGAGAGATTACATTCCACCAAAAATTTACAGACAAACAAAAATACATACACACATACATAAATATATAAATACACACACACATATTGATCTTGGGAGGGTCCAGTGTAGTTTATTGAAAGGGGGGATGGTGATGACCTAGTCAGACCTACTTGAGGGAGATGGCCTTGGCAGTTGAGTGTAGTGGAAAGAGACCCGGTCCAGGAGACCAGCAGGTTCTTGTTAATTGTTCCAGCATGAGGTGACAGCCAAGTTCAGTGAGAGGGGTTAAGGAGACTTAAGAAAAGGCAAAACAACTCGTAAATAAACAGGGGCGGTATTGAAAGGCTGAAGTCTGAGAGCCCAAGTGAATGAAAGGGGGGACTTGAGTCTGGGTCCTGAAAGAATCCGGGATGTCAAGCAGCAAAAACGAGGAGGAAAGCACATCCCGAGACGGAGCATCCTGTCAGAGGAGCAATAGCAGCAAGCCTGTTGGTATGGCTGAAGAGTACGTGGAGTGAAGCAGACCTGAGGGGCCTGGACAAGTTGGCTAAGGCCTTTAGTGCGACCCTTTGGGTTGCATCCTGTCAGCGGGGAGAGCGCCGTGGTCCAACTCGGGCTTCTGGAAACCCCCTTGCTTTTACTACTTGGAGGTTCCTCTGATGTCTCCTGATTGAATGTCAGAGCCAGGAACTCCTAAATGTCCTCTTCACTTTTTCTTACATAAAAAAGCTCGTTGTTTATAGACAAACAGGGAGGAAGCTAGTAAAAGGGGAGAAAAAGATTATTGAGAGTGTTGGTGGGGATTAGCAATATTAGAGAAATGTTAGAGAAAACTGGCCAGGGAAGAACTGACTTTCAAGGCCTTGATCCCTACTAGTGAAATAATCCTGACAAATCACTTAATCTCAGTGTCCTCAGGAATCTCAGGAAGGTGAGTCTTTGTGTCACCATGCCCGCAATCTATAGTAGCTACTTAATATTTATTGATTTTTTATTGACTGACTACATTTATGAAATCTGGTCAAAAGATTAAAAAAGATAAAAAACTAATTTTATACTAACTAGTCCTACTTTTTTGTGCTGCTTGAAAACCTCTCTGTGTCTCATTCAGTTTCTTAGAACGTGTATAAGAGTATAGGAAGAAATATGTTAATTTTTCTTCATGACACCTGATTAAGCTGATATTGATTTGTTAAAATTAGGCAATGAAAAATGCTTTCTCCACAGCCAGGTTTGTCTGCCTGTCATGAGATGCTACAAGGATATGTGTTCTATGGCCTGTAAGAAAAACAAATCTTAACAACCGAGGCCCTCTCTGCTGTTGCATTAGGACTTATTAACTGACATCATTATATTACATATATGTAATTCATGACTTATTAAAATTATTAAGAAAACAACTTGGTCCTGGGATGGTAGACCCAGTCGATTACAGAGCCATTTACTAGAAGCCTTTCCAGCTACGTGTGAGGCCTCTCAGAATTTGGTTTTGGCTTAAAAACCCTTAAAAAAAAATCTCAGTTCACTTCCAGGCCACAGTGAGACATTAGAGCAGGACTTCAGCTGAAGAAGTACTCATTTGGAATATGCTTGTCAGATCTTTGGAGGCTATTTTCTAGGTAGATATGTATTGTGTACTCACTGTATAAATTAGAGTGGTCCAAGTATTCAGGAAATTAAAAAAAAAAAGACTTGAAGATTTGGGCTTTGTGCTCAACAGATTTATAATTTAGGTAAGGGACAATTGCCCTTTTGCAGATCTTTTGGATTTTCACTCATGTTTTATTCCTATCTAAGAGTGCACAAGCCTCTTTTAACAATTAAGATGAATATTGATTCATTTTGATGTTCTTATTTGTAGGAGGAAGGGCATTCTGTGACACTAATTGAGCTATTTGAGAACAAGCCTTAAATGTCATGAAGAGTTAGGTTTGTAAATCATTGGATTAGAGATTTAGGGTACTATTAAGTCAAGAGACAAGAATAAAGCATTTTTTTTAAGGAAACTAAAAAACAAGATGAGCTATTCCAAAGAAATAATAAAATCTGGCACTTGACCATAGATGCCTGAGTATAGTGGGAAGCTAATAACCCTGTCTTTTTTGGCATTTTGATTTCTTGGGCTTTGATTTTGGTCTGGTATTTCCATTAAAAATCAAATTTGGCTGATTTGTAAGTTGAGATCTAAAAGAGTATGATTTATTCTTCTTGCATGCCCGTATTAATGCTCCTATTAAAATTCCATAATGACTTACTTAATTAAATGCAGTGTCAAAGGCTAATTGTCTCTAACATAAATTAGACTACATGACATACCAAAGCTGAATTTAAAAATCAAATATCATGTTTGAGTAGCAACTTAGAAGTCAATTTTTAATACATATCAAAATCATAATAGTTGAAGATGAAGAATCCTAATAGATTACCCATTTCTTTGTGTTGCCATTTCAGAAAGCATTTAAAAAACCATACTTATGTGCTACATACTTAGGATAGATAATTTGTACTTTCTCTAATGAATTGGAAGCATGATTGTTCACAGACTGTTTAATATTGGCTGATAGAAATGAAAAGTTAGAAGATGTGATTATCTGATCATGGGATGGCAGATACCCTTGTCAACTTTGGTATGTGAAATGGAAACAGAAATAATTCTAAAAATTGTTTTATTTAATAAAAACAAGTAGTTATGGCACATATTGCATGTGGATTTGAACATTTAATATATTGACTTTTTTTTTTTTTTGGTTTAGACTTGTGATTACCTGGATTGTAGGAAATATAGGGCTATGTGGGTTACATGTTAAAATATTTATACAAATAATTATATTTGATAATTTAAAAATAAAATAAAAAGTTGATAAAATTATTGATAAATGATAACAACTAAAAATAATAAACTTAAGTTTCCTAGTTTGCTAGAAGGGTTAAAAAGACTTTCCTACCATAGAACATGAATATGTCTCAGAGACAGCAATTGAATCCAGGTCTTTTTCCCCCCTGAATTTGGAGATAACTAATTATTAATTCATAAATAAAATTAATACTAATTTAATTTTCATAATGCTGTTAATCCTTTGTTTTCAGAGAAGACCAATGACATCAGGATCAGGATGTCTTGACTTGAAGGTGAATTAGATTGCAGTTAAGGCAGGGTAGATCTAGTACAGGAGGAGAAAAATTCTAAGATCATAGATTTAAGTGGTTAAGAGCCTTAATGGTCATCTAGAATAGAGTAACCACATGTGAAACCCAGACAGGTTAAGTGAACTTGCCTGAGGTTATACAGGTGGTAGTTGAGCTAGGATTTTTTTTTTTTGCTTTTTTTGCTGAGGCAATTGGGGTTAAGTGACTTGCCCAGGGTCACACAGCTAGGAAGAGTCTGAGACCAGATTTGAACTCAGGTCCTCCTGACTTCAGGGCTGGTGCTCTATGAGCTAGGATTTGACTCCCAGTTTTTTTTTTTTTTTTTCTTAATTCCAAATCCAACATTGCATTACATTGTCCATAAAGAGATAGGAGGAAGGTGACTTTTAAAGGAGAATATCTTATAGAGCAAGAGGGTTTAGGAAGCAGAGAGTTATGGTAACTTTTAACTTTTAAAATAATTTATATTACTTAAGGAGAATGTCTTATAGAACCAAGAGGGTTTAGGAAACAGAGAGTTAAGGTAACAGTAATCCAAATTAATAAAAAGTTAGCTGTATTAAGTTTATTATTTTTATCATTTATTTATCAATAATTTTATTGACTATTTTAAAATTATCAAATATAAAAATTTGTGTAAGTATTCAAGTTTTATTGTTTTACTTTTATTAGTAAAGTGTTTGGAGAGAAATGCAGAATAACCAGTCTTTTAGAGATTGTGGGACTATAGCTATAAAACATTGATATAAGAAAAGCTGGCCTAATTTTCCAGCAAGAAAGCAGTTCCTTTCACCCCTAACTAACCTGCTAGAATTCTTTGAAGAGACTTCAGCCGTGATGTGGTGAGTTCATCAGATGTGGTGAATTTAGCCTTAATCTCTTTTGTAGAATCAGACCAGTTTGTTTTGAAGAGCCTTATTCAATAGGAGGTAAAAGGGCAGGAGTTGGAGACTTAACAGATGGGTTTTCTGGGGCAGACTGAATGGAATAAAAACTTCATGGACTGTTTTAAAGTGCGGGAGTTATCATGAGTGCCATTTTCTAGTGGGCCAGGTGCAACCCTCTGGCAAGTGGGTGCCTTGTGAAGACGTTGCCCATTTCTTGGTCTGAGGCCTGAAGGTTGGGGTCAAGTCCCACTTTCCACTTTGGAGGCCATTCCTTCTGATGGAGATCTTTTTCTTTAGCAGGCAATAATAAAGGCCGCCCTTCTCTGACATTTTTGCTTTTTCCAGAATAAAACCTTTACAACAGTAGGGATTTTTTGACTCCATGTTCTTCAGACTGCCTGCCAAGTTTAAGAATGACCCATGAAATAGTCCTTTGGAACCGGTTCTCTGATCTAATATCTAATAAGCATTGAAAATGTAATAGGAAAGGAAAAGGAAGGGTTTCAAATAAGTCCGATTTCTGTGATTTCATGTGATGCTTTAGAAAATCATTCTTCTTATCTTATTGACTGTCCCAGCCGTGTTCCACCTGTAGCATTGGTTAGCAATTGCCATTGATACTCAGTCTTGGAATGGAGAGAAGATTTATTAAATTGTCATTAAGTTTTAGGGATTGTGCTAAATTCTGGAATACAGATGCAGAAAGGGAGAGATCTGACTTTTAAGGAGTGTGTGTTTAATATAATAGATTAAAGAGGCAGTCCCCACAGAGTATGGAGAAAAATTTTTAGTCTGGAGGGATTCAGGGATGGTGAGTCAACCTATTGAACACATTTTATCAAATAATGGCGGTGGTATTGATTTGACTTGATTTCTGTGCCAGGAGCAAGAGCTGAAAAAGGGGGGAGTGGAAGACTGGATGGTATGTGAATCATGAACATTGTTGATAGAGTTGGACTGGGTAAATTTGCATTGAGTCATCAATCAAGGCAGCTCAGCCTCCAAGTGAAATTTAAAGAAGTCGAGATTAACTTTCCCAGCAACTAGATTCTGGAGATGCTATGAAGAGTTCTGGTTCAGGGAAGGACAATTGAGATGTCTGGGGGGATAGTAAGATTGCTGAGAGAACCTCTGAGGGATTTTGTGAGACCTTGAGAAGCATTTGGGGAGAGGACCATATTCCTGAGTTATTAAAATACTTTAATTTATAGAGTAATGTTGTAGAGTGGCAGCCTTATGTCAAGAAGAAACTGGGTGTGAATCCAGAGTCTGGAAACTCTCTAAATTGCAGGGCAGTCACTAATCTGCACTAATGAAGGGAGTATTTTCATTACCAGTGAAATCTAGTTAAAAGATCCAGTTAAAAGAGAAGGGGAAGAAAATAAGCTAGTGAGTTAATGCTCATGTGCTCACTCTTTTTCTGTCACTCTCTTTCTCTCATATACACACATATCTTATTTAAATGTATATGTATACATTTGTCTTATTTAAATATACCATATATTCACATATATACACACATGTCCTATAGGTCAGCTTCTTAAGCTGTATTTCTTGACTCCACTTGGGATCTTATAACTGAATGTTGAGGTCACAAAATTATGATTTCTTATCAGTAAATGTTTGATTTGTGCAAATATTTTATATACTTATATGTGTATATCTAAACCTATACACAAAAAAAATTGGGCGAAAATATCTCTATACCTAGGGTCATGTAAAAATTTCTCAGGCAAAAAGGTCATGAGTAGAAAAAAATTTAAGAAGCCTACCCTATCGGTACTTTGCTAAGTGCTTTTATAATTACCATCTCATTTTATTTTTATGCCAAACCTGTGAGGAAGGCGCTGTTATCTTCATTTTACAGTTGAGGACACTGAGGCAAAAAGCAGTTAAGTGATTTATACTAGGGGTCACAGCTAAGTGTTTGAACTCCAGTTTCCTTGACTCTAGGCCCCTGTGTTCTATGCAATACTAGCTACCTCAAAAAATGTACCAGTCTCAGCAGCTATTATAAAAGATCTTTTTTTTTCCAGCATTAGCCCAGTTGTTAGAGATACAAAATAAAGACTTTTCTTTTTTACTATAGCTTGGCCCTGCTTTTGCAAGTGAAATATTATTGAAATATAAATACTGTGATTATCACTGGCCATATTCAAATATGTACTCTCTCAAAAGTTCATGTTCTTATCTGGTTGGCTTTTTTTAAGTCAACTAGCCTCTGATAAGGCATTTATTAAGGCTCTGTGCTAAGCACGGGGAGTACAAATGCTTCCCTTTCATTTTTATGGGGAAAGATGACACAAAAAAAGCATAAAAACACTAAAATAAAGAGGTTTCTGTGAGACTGGGTGGGGATCAGTTTTGAAAAGTTATAATTAGGTTCTGTCACATTAGTACATAGTAAGAAATTCATTTTTTCATCACCATGACTCCCAATCAATCAATAAGCATTTATTAAGTGCCTACTTGTGGGCCAGGCACTGTGCTAAATGCTAGGGATACAGAAAGAGGCAAAAAAAGATGCCCACAAGAAGCTTACAATCTAATAATAGTGGAGAAAACATACAAGACATATATATATAAAGCATGGTACATGCATGATAAATAGGAAATAATAAAAAGAGGCAAACCTTTGGAATTGAGTGGTTAGGGAATGTGTCCTGCTGAAGGTGAGATTTTAGTTGGGGCTTCAAGGAAGCAGGGAAGTCAGTAGTTAAGAGTGGAGAAGGAAGAGCCTTTCAGGGATGGGGGGAGAGCAGAGAAAATGATTGGAGCTGAGAGGAGGGACTTGTTCATGGAGGTTGATGTCACTGGATCTGAGTGGCTTTTTGAGGAGTAGGGTATAAGAAAATTGGAAAGAGAGAAGGGGGCTAAGTTGTGAAGGGCTTTGAATCCCCCAAAACCCCCCAAAACATTTTGTATATTTTCCAGAAGGCACTAGGGAGCCACTGGAGTTTAGAGAGAGGGAGAGGGAGGAGGAAGAGAGGGAGAAGGAAAGAGAGAGAGAGAAAGAGGGAGGGGGGGAAGAAAGAGGGGGGAAAGAGAGAAGGAAGGAGGGGAGAGAAGTATGAGTGTGTGACAATTTTTGTGATTAAATTTTTAAATATTCTTGCTATGCATATATGTGGAAAGGACATTTTACAACATGTAATTAAATAAGTCAATACAAGATAAAAGGGTGAGAGCACTTAAACAAGAACCAGGAATCAAGATAGTCATGTTACTGAAAGTGACACCTGGAAAAAAGCCAGGGATTCTAATAGTGTTAGGTAAGAATGGGAGGAGCATCTGTGATATAGGGGACAGCTTGGAAATAGAATACTGGGCTCAAGAATAGTAGGCAAGTTTGGAACATAGGATTGCCTGGGGAGGAGGATAATATAAAATAAATCTGGAAAAGTATGCTAGAGCCAGATCATAGGGTGCCTTAAACTCCAAACTCATGAATTTGTGCATTATCTATAGGCATGACAGGGTCATACTTGGATTTTAAGACTAGTTTGGTTACTGTGTGGAGTATGTGTTGTAGGTGTAAGCCTGGACACCTGGAGATTGTAATAATTTTGTCATTACTTACAATTTTGATATTAATCAGTTATTACAATAAAAAAATGGAGAAAAGTGGTAGGTAAACCATGGGTTTGAAATTTTTTACTAAGCAAATCAATCAATGACCATGCATGAAAGCGCCTATTGTGTGCCAGGCAAGAATGCTATATCTGGGATTATGAAGATAATTTTAAAAATTATCCCTGCTTCCCAGAAGCTTACAGTCTCTCTGTAGTGCATTTAGTGCTAAAACTCATTTTTCATGGAGTATGAAGACAAAAAATGTAGCCTTGCTTTCAGGAAGTTTATAGTCTGTTTATAGCATATTTAACACTGAAGTTGTCTGTATACTGAGTAAGAAGGATTGTCTTTTGTTTATAGCATTTGTAAAGTCCAAGCTTATCTGTAGAAAAGTTTTAACTTTGTTGATACAGTTGGAAGTTACCTCTCAAAGGCAGTAAACTGACTTTAAATGGTTTGGCTCTGGTGCAGAACTGTGTATTCACATGCTGGGCTTTCAAATCACCAACACCTTGTTAAAAGTTTAGTTCTGGGATTACCGAGGACAGTTGCCTGTGGCAGTGGGAGGTGCCGCAAGTAAATGAGTAACTAAAGATTCCTCCTAGATACTTTTTATAAAGGAAGCTGAAATTGACTAGGACCCAGCTTCCCCAGGGTGTGAGGAGCGATATTGGTCGGCTTTGTAAGGCACAATTGGCCCAAGTCCAGCTTGGTGAGACAACAGGAGACCTGGAGCTCTCCTGTTCGAGCCCTGGGAAGCAGTTCTTCCTGGATCAAGCTTCATTAAAATCTTGGACCCCATGTTCAATTGCTTCTTGCCGATGATTCCTCACTGGATTCACACACAAGAAAACACATTGAGTGGATTTGTTCTCTGGAACTGGTGGAACATTTTGAACTCTCAGTGAGCAAGCAGAAACCACCCCTTGCAAGAGTATATTCTTTCTGGGGCCAAAATTTTTATTGGCAGAACTTGATTGCAAAAGTTTTCAGCATTCTGTTACCTATGCTTCTTGCTGCCAAATGAGGTATTTTAAGTCCAAGAAAGTACCATTAGCAGAACCATGGTGTCAGGCTTTGTAGTAAAACCTGATTTAATTAATTGGCTTCTTTAGAGTCCATAATTTGAAGTACTTGCAACCTTTATAAACCAAGCTGATCATTAGCACTAGAATACTGTAGAATCTCAATATGGTGGATATAAGGAATTTATTTCCATGTCTTATGCATTTTGAACAGCCTGGTGTTTAGAAAGCATTCCTGGCCCTCTTAATATTTTATTGATTCTGGAAAAGATATAGCAAATAATATGGGCTAGAGATTGATTTTAGAGGGGGAAAAAAAAACCATTGAAGCTGAGGTTTTTGTTGTGCAATTCACTCAGACCTCTTTTTATGAAAAGTCATTTATCTATAGCTTTTGTTTGGACAGAACCTCTGTTTCTAAAAATGTCCTTTGCTCTGTTAGCCATGTCTTGTAACAAAGTTTTAAAAAGCAAGAGGTTTTTTTTTTTTTTTTTTGGGGGGGGGAGAAGCAGTTTAGCAAAAAACAACCCAAACATCAACTGTATCTGATAGTACATACAATATTCCAAGCACAGATCCCTCCATTTTTACAAATGAGAGGAAGTACATTTCTTAATTTGGGGGGAGGGGCAAAATTTGGTCTTAATCAGTGTTTAATTTCTCTTTTAATTTGACATATCTCTTCACTCTATAACATTTCATATACATCTTCCATACTTCTCAGAATTTTCAGTGTTTATTACTTATTTACAGGCTAGTGATAGTTAATTATATTCACAATCTGTTTAGTCATCCCCCAAATCAATATTTCTAGTTATTTACTGCCACAAAAAGGACTGCTTTGACTGATCTTTTTAGAATATGTGTCTAACTAGCACCTGGATTTCTGTGTTAAAGGGCACGAACATTTTTGCTTAATTCTAAATTGCTTTCCAGAATGACTGGACTATTTTACAACTTTACCAACAATTTAGCAATGTTCGACTGCTGTGTGTTTGAATATGGTCTTTCCTAATTTAATGTCATTGAAAATTGGTCTTCCTGAATTTAACCTGGTGATTAGACTTTGAATCTAACTGGGCTGATTTTGGGGGCTAAAGGGGTACCTGTTGTTACCATTGGGTGTGTCTATTCAAGTCCTTTACAGCTTGGTTAGTACCAGCTCAAAGTTTGAACCCTGTTGCCATAGCTTTTGTTAACTCAGGGAAACCCTCTCTCATGCCAGAATGAGACATCAGAATGGTGAAGCAATTAATAGTGATAATGCTACCAGCAGCTCTGGTGCTTTATGGTTTACAAAATGCTTTATTTACAATAGATTCTGATGCATATGCTCTAAGCATGATTATCCCCATTTTATGGTTGAGAAAAATGGGACTCAGCAAAACAGGTGTACAATATTGTCATCCATGCCAGCATTCTTTTTACTGTCACATACAGTTTGAGATTTAAAATAAAATATGCACAATCATGGCTATTTTAAGATGTCAGCTGGAATAAATGATGAAGGTAGAATAAATTTTTTTTATATTCAACTCAAATATGAATCTTGGTGAACAAAATATAATACAAAAAAAAAGAAATTCATTTTGAGTGCTTTGGGGAGCAATTCTTTTTTAGTTTGATTTTCTTTAAGAGGCATCTGGTGGGTACCAGGGATTGAATCAGGAAGACCCAAGTTAAAATTTGACTTCAGATACTTTTGTGTAACCCTAGGAACTTTCTCCACTTCTGTTTCCTCATCTGTAAAATGGGAATAACACTAGTTTTACATACTTCACAGGGTTGTAATGACTACCAAATAAAATAATATTTATTAAAAAAGTTATTTTCAAATCTTAAAATGCTACATAAAGGCTAGGTATGTAATTTGCTTAGTTCAGATATTATTAAAACAGACACATAGTAGAAAACGTGAAATTTTAGGATTAATTTTAGGTTCAAGAAGTCTAATAGCAATTTTTCTCTAACTTTGTGAATACTTGGAAGGATTCCATAAGTCTTTCCTTGTATTATACTTCTTGTATTTGTTGGAAAACAGGACAATAGATTTTAAAATGAGCAGTAGAGAGTGTATTTCAAAGCTAACTTGAATAACATTAGCAGAACCATAATTAACAAAATGTCCTGTTAAAATCATTAAATAAAAAAAAATCAATAAATGTTAAAATATTAAAAATAAAATTCATTTTTTTTGCTTTCCTTCCCTGTAGCCTAAATCTCTAAATTCTCTAATGCCTTTAAAATGTTACCTTTTAAAGAAAAGTTATTGGTAGTGAATTAGAATGGCCTACAGTCATTTAAATTGGTGGATGGAGATGGAACATATGCATTATATGTATGTGTGTGTGTATATATATATATGTTTGTATGTATGTGTATGCATATATATATGCCTAATTTCTGGAGACATTTTGCAGGGGAAATATAATAGATGAACTCTGCAAAAAATCACGAGATGATTTAAGTAAGATAAAATTAGATTAGTTTGTAAAAAAAAAAAAAAAAAAAGTTCTCAAATCTTAAAACTTCTTTTTTTGTGTTGAAAATTGAAAAGAGTGGCTAAGAGCTCAGTTAGTAGGAACTGTAGTACGTACTGAGTGTGCTGGGGACATCATCCATTTCCATCAACAGTGGAATCCTAAACCTGTTGCTAGTCACTTTGGGAAACAAATCTTAAAACTGACATTGCTTTGGTTAACATTTGATACACTAAAAATTTTGGAAGTCATTATAGGTAAGTAGATTAGATTAGATTAGATAGGCCTGAAATCAGGAAGCTGGAGGAGATGGCAAATTTGTTCTAGTATGTTTGCCAAGATCCCAAATGAGGTCAAGAAGAGTCAGACACAATGTTAAAAAAGGTTCTGGATTTAGGAATACCTTCAAATGGCCCATCAATTGACAAAATATATTTGTACATACTACATATAATAGGATGAAAATTTTTATTTCAAAGTCATATTGTAATGGTTGCTTCTAAGCATTTGTATTTGAAGTGAATTGTACAGATAGGAAATATTAAACTGAAATTATCATACATTATAAAAATAAATTTTTTAATCAATGTGATTGATCATTTTAATATTAATTCTCCGCTTTTTCCTCCAACTATTTTTCACTCACCCTTTGAATATGGAAATTTTACTTGAAGGGGTGAAATTTGTATTATTTCACTAACTTTTTAATTTCCTTTGCTAATTAAAAGGAAAGTATTTGGTGTTTTCTAGTCCAGAAGTGTGCAGAACCTGAGTGTTGATTATTCAATCCCCTAAAAATGTTAACTTAACTAATTTATGTATAAGCTTCACTACTAGAAACACTCATTTTGGAGGGAAAAACATAATAAAAATCTTGCAAAAAATCAAAGAATGATTTGAGTGAAATAAAATCAAATAGCTTGTTAAAAAAAGTGCCCAAACCTTAAGACTTCTCATTTTTGTATTGAAAGTATCAATCAGTTGTTAGCTCAGAGTTATTAGCAACTATGCTCTGGGAGCGTCATCTATTTCCTGAGATTTTTCCTATTCTTTCTAAGAAGAAAGAGTTGAGTGTACTAAAAGACCCACATTGTTTTTGGTTGAAAGTATAAGAATATTCAGATCCACTTCTTGATTCTGAGTTACAATTGTTGGCAAAGGTTTTTGAGAAATTTCTTTTTTTCCCATTGACTTGATTATTGCTGGCTTATTAGAATTTACAAAATAGGGATCCTCCTTGTAAAGATTTCCATTGTTTTGGTGAGGAGCTACCTTGAATTCCCTGTTTTTTGAGTATATATGTAAAGGAAAAAGGGATCTAGGAGTTACACAAGGGCGGTTGGGGTTTCTTCCCAATGAGAATATTGGAAAGAAATTAAAGATGGCATTTGGTTTAGTGGTGATTTATGTATCCCATGCTGGAGAGTCTAGCTTAATAAGATGTGCAGAAAATATCTTTATGTTACCAGTTTCTGTTAATGTTTTTTATTGACTTATGTGCCAGAGATCCAAGGAAAAACAAAAACACACACTCGTGGAAGCTCAGATTCTAATGCTGGGGACAACTTGCAAACACTTTTAAACAAGAAATATTGAGTGAAATATATTACTGAGGGGAAGGGGAAAAGTTGGGGACCAGAAAAGGCTTTCTGAAGATGGGATTTGAGTTGAGACTTGAGTGAAGGCAGGAGGTAGAAAGGGAAGAGAACATGTATTTATTAAGCACTTGTTGTGTGCCACACTCTTTGCCAAGTACTTTTCAAATAGGGAGCATATTCCAGGCTTGGGGGGGGGCAGCCAAGGGAAAAGGCTGTCTCAGTTTCTTCATCTGTAAAATGAACTGAAGAAGGAAACAGCAAGCCATTTTAGTAGTGAGAAGGAGCAAGAAGGTAATTTTTCTGAATTATAGCGTATATGACATGGAGCATAAAGTGGAAGAAGAAATACAAAGGTGGGTGGGTTTGTGAAGAGTTTTAAAGGCCAAACAGAAATTTATAATTTGATTCTAGAGGTAACAAAGAACCACTGGAGTTTATTGAGCGAAAGGATTGAAGGTGACATGGTCAGACCTTTGGCTTCAGATAAAACGCTTTGTAAGCTGAGTGGAAAGCTGATTGGTGCAAGAGGAGACTTGAGGCATAGCATGTGAAAAATTCCCATAGTAGTTCTAATACATTGATGGTTCATATTGATTTTTGTACCTAAAATGAGTATGTAAGTATTCAAGTAAGAAAATCTAGAAGGAAATCTTCAAAAGGTACATTTTCATGGCTTTAATTATATGTCAGAGTTTGATTAGCTCTATTCCCAGGACAAATGGCATTTAAACATTTATAGAAAGTCCAGTTTAATGCGCAAGATCTTGAGCGTTTCATTCTTGTTAGCTTTTCTTGGTTTTCAAATGATGAATGTTTCATTGTGTTGCTATAAGATTCATTTTCCTCCATTTTATTAGCAGTTCATATATCAATTCAGCAAGACAGAAAACTACTTCCCCAATCTTGCCCCAACAAATAATCATTTTTTTTGCATTTCACACACATGTTTATTCATTCATACATTTATTTTTCTTTTTCCTCAGGCCTAATGCTAAGGTAACTGCTAAAAATAGGAACCGTTAAATTTACATTAAGCTCATTGTAAATGGGAAATTTTTAGTTGGCATAAAAGAACAATCTCATTCCTTCCCCATGCAAGAATCTAATTAGACTCAGTTAAAGTTCTAGGCCAGACTTTAACCTTGGCTCATTTGGGAAGTAATCTGCTGTGTACTGAGCTTACTTTGATTTTTTCTGTGTGACTTTATGCTGATTTAGCATCTTTCTCCAGCTGCTCCCATACTTGGTTCCCATTTGAGATGAATCATAAGTATCCCAAATGTTAATCCTAATCTCTTCAAGCTTTGTATTTGTTTTTGTGCTTGCTCTAAGATACATGTTATTATGTGATAATATTATAATTTAAATGTTCTTGTTGGACTTTTAGCAATTTGTGATATACATATGAAATATTGTCTTGATCACTAAAGGTTTCTTAGATAGCCAAACTGCTTGCCTAAGACAAATAACTTGCTTTCCTTGATTACATTGATTGTATTTATAAAATTTTGTCATTAACTGTCTCCTTTTTGGGGCCCCATTCTGCAAGAGAGGTCTGATACTAGGGAGTGCTCCAGTAGTTCCCTGTGACCCATAATGCTTGTAAAGGATAGTCAGAAAGAGACTTTGAACCTTTGTTCAAAGTCTAGGGCAGCAAAATTTTGTAGTAATATGGGAACTTGAAAGAAAACATTTGTTGTGTTTTATGGTACTCCATACAATGCTAATAAATTATAATGGTTATCTAGTGAGCTCTGGGGTTTAATTGGGACAGACTTTGAATCCAGACATAGTTCCAAGGAGATTGACTTGAACTAGGTTAATTGTAGACTTCCTGAAGACCCAGAATCTGTATTCTCTGAATTTTTGAGTATTTAGTGGGCATTTTTAGCATCTCTGGTATGAGGAGATCCTAAAAGCTTCTTAAATGAATGAAGCTACTTTGGTACCCTATCTAATTGATAAAAGTTCAGTGAATGTGCTTCTTTTACACTTTAATGTAGCCATTTGCTACTTGTACTGTCTGTGGATGTATTTTGGGATTCTAGATTTAGAGCTTTTGTTGTATTGTAGATTTGTCTCATCTGACTCTTTGTGACCCCTTTGGGCTTTTCTTGGCTTGCTGTTTCCTTCTTTGGTTCATTTTACAGATGAAGAACCTGAGGCAGACAGAGTTAAATGGCTTGTCTAGGGATCACAGCCCATAAGTGTCTGAGGTCACATTTGAACTCTGATTCTTCTGAGTCTTAGGGCTGGCACTCTACCACATAGATTTAGAGCTAGAAGCAACTTTTAGACGTAATCTTTTCCAGCTCCTTAATTTTACAATTGAGGTGACTATGACTTAGATTAGTTTAAGTGACTTAAAGAGTAAATGATTTGAAATGAAGTAAGAGAAATGATTTGAACTCAGGCCATTTTCTTTGAACAGAGATAGTACATTATATTGGAACTTTAGTGGATGGGGGGAAAAGTACCCTGGACTGAAGGATTGATATTGATTCCTATTGTTTACAAAGGTCTTAATAAATGTGGATGTTCTAGCATCATAGCTGTTCAGGGATGCTTTCATCACTAAATATACTAGGTTTTCTAGTATTAGATTTCATCCTTTTTATAGCTGATTAAACTGATAAACTAAAGAATTTGCCAATGTCATAGAGCTGATTAGTGTTGATGTTGGGACAAGAACCTTTGTCTTTTTGACACTGAGTTTATCATTCCTTGCTATGCACCCTCATGCCCAAATGAGTGTTCTGATCCTGCTCTAACTTGATATAATGTGGACCTTCTTTTGTATTTTTTAGCAGAATCTTCACATCATACCAATTTCTCTCAAGCCAATGAGGGAAGAAAGGATAGCTAGCAGAAACAGAAGGGATGCAGGTCTAACATTAAGTTTCAGAGGGCCCCTCAATGCTTTTTTATATCTGGAAGTCCATGAGTATTTGGAATGGGTGTGCTGTCTTAAGTAGTTTCAAATAACATTTATTTAGAAAAAAATTAGGTTCCATTTTTTATGACTTTCATCTTCTATTCATAAAATTTTGATCTATACTAACTTGATAGAAACTAAGAAAGCAACACAAGGCAAAGGAAAGAAAACTGAATTTAGAGCTTGGGTTCATTGATTAGCTCTCCTTTAACTGTTTCATCCTTTCATTTTTCCTCATCTGTAATCATCATCATCATTGGATGGGACTGATGAGGGGAAGTTTTTTCAAGTTTATGAGACTAGGCCCAAGTCACATAATCCCTATTCCCAGGCCTTGAACGTCGCTATGCAGGAAGTTAGTGAAGTTACAGGAAGCAGACAACATTGATGACCCTTGGTCAAGGATGGCTACTTCCTTTTTAGTCTGCCCAGTGAAAAGGCTTGAGTCTTTTGCCTTTTATCCTGGACGAGACAGAAGCTGGTCAGATTCATGAGTACATGGTGGAAGCTGGGATGGCTCCCAGGTGTGCTGGACCTCTCCCTGCAGGGACTAAATAAATGTTTTCTCTTTGTACCTGAAGATGTCTCTGATTAGATAATTTGCACCTGTCTCACACATCATCATCATCATCATCATCATCATCATCACTTTTCCTCATCTGTTTAATAACAATAACAACTTACATACAATGTTCACCACATGCAAAATTCAGCAATGAGCATTTTACAATTAGTATTTCATACAATCATCTTGGAAAGTGAGTGCTATTATGACCCCCATTTTACAGCTGAGGAAACTGAGGCAGACGGATGCTAATAAATGTCCAATGTCACCTTTTAAACTCAGGTCTTCCTGACTCCAATACCCATCATTACCTATTGGCTCACTTAGTTACATGGAACTTTTGGACTGCATGATGTCCTGAAGTTTCTTCTATCTCCATCTTTAGCATCTTCTTGCTTCCTAATCAATTTTTTTTCCCACTGGGACAATCAGCACCATGAGCCATTTCTTGCCTAGTTCACATGAAGATTGCTAGAGAAGGCCTTGTGGCTAATTTGTTAAAATTTGGTGGAAAGGAGGCAGAAAAGTCTAGTGGGCAGAATGTGGAGGTAAATGACCTAAAAATCTAGAATTCTGTTTTCCTGCACCTACTTCTTAAATCATTGGTTTTGGACAGCTCATTTCAGTCCAGAGTGTGTGTGTATTTTTTCCACCTTCTATAGTTCTCATCAAGTTCAGACACAAAGCAATGCAGGTTCAAATACCCCCTGCTACTTATACCATCATGGTTCAGTTATTTAAATTTCTCTTGGACTCAGTCTCCCCAGTCTCATATTTTAGATTCTGCAAGTGAGTTGATTTGAGATTCACATGCTTGATCTTCTTTAGTCAACTCTGCTTTGCTTTTTTGGATTTGTGCATTTCTGGTTGCTATGATCATGCCCCAAAATTAAGATTTTTTTTTGACAAGCAGCAGGTGTTCCTCTTCAAATCTGCCAGTTCAAATGTTTTTGCCTCTAAAGATGGACTGAAAGTAATTGTATCTGGCATGTTGTGAAGTAAGATGGTCTCCACTGCTAATTATTCCATGTCCATGACTTTGTTTTAGGCAGTTTCCCATTTTAATTCAAGAAGTAAGCGTCTGTAAATGTGTGTGTGCTAAATATTCCTCTTCCTATCAGTATGCTGCTGCCCAGAAATAAAGAGACAGAGTAATTATATTCTCTCTTCCTCCTTTCTTCCTTTGAGTAGCTTGTTTTCTCCTTCCCCTGTCAGTATTTATTGTAAATAGAAAACGAGTGCTTGGTTTGTTAAAACTGAAAAATAGTTTATTATAGGAGCAGGGAGGAGGGAGTAGTCTTATTGTTAACGTGATCCAGTGGCTTCAGAATGTTTATTCTGAAGGACTAGTACTTTTTTTTTTAATGGATTATCCCATATAATGCATATTTTAAAATCTGAAAAGGATATAGTAGGAACTTACTTTTAACCTCACAGGATTTAAGTTGAACCTTGTTTGTTTTCTTCCTGATCTGTTTTTCCATATTGGAATTTTAAAACATTTTTTAAATCTCTTCTAGGTACTCATTTCTTTTTTCCCCTAATGAGTCTCATTTTCTAGAGACCAGTAAGAGAGCCATGTATTAGTGCCAGCATTTGAAAAATAACAAAAATATGACAAAAGAATTGCAGAAAATGGAAAATACAAGAATAGAAAATATAGGGGAAAATGGTGTCAAACCTTAATTAAAAGGCATACTGTTGAGTCTGAAAAGATACTTGTAGATGATTCTGCTCCTGTGCTTCCCAGGTGAGTTTTTGCCACATTTTTCAGCTGGTTTAATTGGCCCTTGCTGCAGGGACTCCCTTGTGCTCACCTGATATATTACCTTCTATGGTTGGAGTGGGCCATTGCCATCTCCCACCCTGTTCTCTTCACAATTTTGAGCCTGACTTTTTTTTTTTAATTTTAATTCTAATACAGTCAATGAAATCTATGTTAGGAAATTGCATCTACTGAGCAGATACCATTGGGAATGAGTAAGGATGGTATGAATTAGGGGAAAGCAGGAGTTAATATTACTTGTTTGTTGGATCCATATTTATATTGACTTAAATGGTAACTTCAGGAACTTTTCTTGGATAAATGGCACTTAGGATATTCCATTGTTTTTCCTGATTGGCAGAGGATAAAAAGCATCAAGTATAAAAATATTAATTTCTCCTAGCTTGTTTCCTCATCCACAAAAATGAAAGGGTTGTAATAATTGACCTTTAAGAATTATCATTATATTTTTCTATCTTACAATAGAATAAAGTCTTGCCTTTTATTTAGTAAGTCCTCCTACTCAATTCTATTTGACTACATTTTAGCAATTACCATTTGCAAATGATATCTTCATTTAGGGTTTGGGAACATTATTAAAAGCAATTCTAAAGATGTTGACAATTTTTTTTTTGAGTTCTGTACCCAAACACATTGGATATACAATGCCACATTTGTAAGAATGTTGAATATGCTAATTATAATCAAAGATGTACAAGAATGGTAAGCCACTCTGAACTAACAATATATCAGTTTAATATCTTCTTTGCTCCCAAAATATAAACATAAAGAACTCCTATAACTTCTCCTCTCCTCTCATTCTTAATGTTTAATTGGATTTTGTACATTATAAACTTGTCAAATCGACTCTTAAGATTGTTCAGTGTTTATTCAATAACATGTTCTATATTTCTCCATTCTATTAATGAGGAAATATCACTCTTTTACAATGAAGCTTATTGGCTTTTTATTTATTTTTGCTGAGGCAATTGGGGTTAAGTAACTTGCCCAGGGTCACAGCTAGGAAATGTTGTGTCTGAGGCCAAATTTGAACTCAGGCCCTCCTGACTTAAGGGTTGGTGCTCTATCCACTGTTACCTAGCTGCCCCTTATTTTTATTTTTTGGTGTGGGTTTGTGGTGAGACATTCTAAAAGAATTTTTGTGAAATTAAGTTAACAAATAAAGAAAAACCTAGTATTCCTGATGGTGGGGTTACATGGAGAACCTTAACATAAACTAAATTTAGCTTTTAGATTAGACAGTTTTCACTAGATGATGGAAAGAATACTAAATCAGGAATGAAAACACTTGGGCCCTAATCCTGGCTATTCTTCATACTAACTTTATGATTCCTTTTTTTCGGCATCTATAAAATTAGGGATTTGGATTAAATGATCTTTTCAATTCTATTGAGTTCTAACAAAGATAAACAGAGTTTTCCTTCATTGATCTTTTTCTTCCACATCAAATTTTGAATTTGTTTTAAAATGCAATTGATAAAACTCTTATAAGGACAGAAAGTAAAGTGAGGATAAAAATGGAGAGCATTGATTCTGATGGAAAACAGGCCAGTTTTGTGTCCAGTGGACATCACTAAAGATGCAATGGCTGGGATCTTCTGTAGCTTCTTTAGAGGACTTTTTGGGTGTGCTTCAAAGCAGCTGCAAGTCCCAGGTCATCAGGGAGTCTTTTTGAAGGTCAAGGTCATTAAGCAAGTTTGAACCTATTGTATTGTACCTACTATGTGCTGGACACTGTGCTAAGCACTTCACAAATATTATATCATTTGATTTGCACAACTATCTTGTGAGACAGGTTCTATTATTAGGTCCATTTTGCAGTTGAAGAAACTGAGATAAATATTGATTAAGTGACTTTCCCAGGATCATACAAATCTGAGGCTGGTTTTGAACTAAGATTTTCCTGATTCCAGTTGTTCTATTTAGACTCGTCTAGATGAGTCTAAGTAGAATGCATCAGTGAAACAGGATTTGAAGGAACAAGCAAAACTTTGGCCAAAATGAGGTAGGAATGAACAAAATTAAGTAATAGATAGGAGGGGTCTACATTCTTATAAAGAGTTCTTGAAATTTTTGAGTACCCCTATCATTTATTGTGAACTAGCCCCATCCTTCTGATATTCCAGATAAGTTGTAGGTCCCGCATACAATTCAGCACAATATAATTTGTATTCAGAATATTTAGATCTTGAATTTATAAGAAACTTAAGAAGTGATTAAAAGGATTTCTCCCAGATCAATATTATGCAATTCTCTGATATCCTATTTCTGTTCTATAATTCTTCACTGCAGTTTGCTACCATTGGTTTCTCCTTTGCTCTGTGGATAAATATGTAGCACACTTTCTTTTTCATTTTTGTAACAAATTTGCAAAGAGTTGAAATGCTGAATATAATCTTTTTGGACTATCCCATAAAATTGCAAAGAAGCAAGGGAGTCAGCTGATTAACAAGTCAGGCACTATGCTAATGGAGACAAAAAATGATCCCTGCCCTCAACAGCTTAGATATTATTGGATTAGAGAGACCAGAAAATAATTATGTAGAAAATAAATACTAAGGTAATGGGGGATACTACTAGTGGGGATCGGCTGAAATATCTAGAAAGGTGCCGTGTATAATTCAGTGCAGCATCTCTAATATTCCAATGTTTAACTAAACTGAGCTTTGAAGGAAACTAGGGGTCAGTTAAGAGATAGGAGTGAGGAAGGTATAAACCTTTCAGTGGCCCACAATATGATTCTACTCTTTTAAGGATATTGGAAAATGATGTCGTGGGGTTTTGGTGAATCTGTAAGGAATCATGATATCTTAGTAATATGACCTGGGTAAAGAATTATTATATTTTTTGCTGAGGCAATTGGGGTTAAGTGACTTGCCTAGAGTCATATAGTGCTAAGTGTCTGAGGTCAGATTTGAACTCAGATCCTCCTGACTTCAGAGTTGCTGTTCTATTCTGACTTAAGGGACTCCTGGTAGGACCAAAATTCAGTTGCTCTGAGCTGATTTTTCATTTATTTGTTTCAAAAGAAAATCATGAGATGCTTTTTTTTAATGGCTCAATAAAATAAAATGAAAAGTCCAAATATTTTCATTTGTTTGTACAGCTTTTAATGATTTGTATTTCATTACTAGCATTTTCCAGTTTTCAATAGCTCCTTTTCTAACCTTTTTTCTTCTGTATATTATTGATGCTTCCACCCTTAACCTTTCTTATAAAATCAAGATGAAAGAGTGCTCTCCTAAAAAGAATTTGGAGTTATTTTATGAATAGCTGTCACTTATAGAAGTACACAGATTGGTTTGTTGATTTATTTTTGCATCAGAGTTGTTAGAATTAAACTTAATAGAGTTCTCCCTAGTATAAATTGGTAGTGAAATGTTGAAATCTAACTGCCCTTAAACACTGCAGTTAGTCTTTAAATACTTTCATTCACTAAACTTTGTACTGCTGCCAAAATAAATATTTATTCTTACCCATGAAAATATAGGACTTTAAAATAGCAATACAATGTCTCTAATTTTTACTGGGTTTTGTTTGTTTGTTTTAAGGTCTTATCTTCTGGTCAGGGAAATGTCCAAAGAAAAAGTAACTGGATGAAGTTCAATAAGCAGTTGAGAGTTCTTTCTGCAAGTTCCTTACTGATTTTATGGAATCTGTTTTGCTGCATTTATTTTAAGAGTATGCTCTTTAGGTTACCCATAGGATAAGAATCTAGGTAAGAGGAGATAGGGGGCACAGGTAAGTGGTGCAGTGGAAGCCATGCAAACTTGTCTTCCTGAGTTCAAACTTGGCCTCCCTCAGACATTAACAACTGTGTGATCTTGGGAACCTTCTTTACCCCCTTTGCTTCATTTTCCTTATTTGCAAAATGAGCTGGAGAAGGAAATGACAATCTACTGCAGGTCTTTGCAGAGAAAATACTAAGTGGGGAAACAATCAGTGAAGACATCACTGAATGACAGTAACAATGGCAGACAGTGTGGTACCTTGACAGGAGCACTGACCACAGTGGGAATACCTGTGTGTGACAGGCACAGTATTTATAAACATTATCTCATTTGATCCTCACAACCATCCTGGGAAGTAGGGTCTATGATTTTATGTTATTTTTAAAAGCTTTTTATTTTCAAAATATATGCACTCATATATTTTCAACACTCACAGTTGTAAAACTTTTGTGTTTCAAATTTTTCTTCCTACCTCTCCCCATTCCTTCCCTTAGATAGCAAGTAATCCAATATAAGTTAAACATGTGCAATTCTTCTATACATATTCTGCAATTATCATGCTGCACAGGAAAAATCAGATCAAAAAGGGGAAAATGAGAAAACAAAATTCAAAAAACTACAGCAAAAAAGTGAAAATACTATTTTGTGATTCACACTCAGTCCCTCATAATCCTGTCTCTGGATGCAGATAGTGCTTTCCATTAAAGTCTACTGGAACTGGTTTGAATCATCTCATTGTTGAGAAGAGCCATGTCCATCAGAATTGATCATCGTATAGTCCTGTTGCCATGTACAATGATGTCCTGGTTCTGCTCATTTCGCTCAGCATCAGTTCATGCAAGTTTCTCCAGACTTCTCTGAAATCATCCTACTGGTCATTTCTTACAGAACAATAATATGCCATGACATTTATATACCATAATTTATAATTCAGTCATTCTCCAACTGATGGTATCTACCCAGTTCCAGTTCCTTGCCACTAAGGGCTGCCACAAACATTTTTGCACATGTGGGTCCTTTTCAGTAAGGGACTATTTTTATCCCCACTTTACAGAAAACTTGCCCAGAGTCACACAGGTGTCTGAGGGTGTGACCACATGGTCCCTATTCAGTTATTTCTATGGTCTAGACATTTAGACATGCTTAATGTTTGCTAATGAAGTCTTCTACTTTGTACTTTTTTTTATTAAAGCAAAAACTCTCTACTTTTAGAATATCAAAGATTGATGCTTATTAGCACTTTAAAAAAAACTTAAGATTTTTAGTACATAATTGCTACTTTGTCCTATTTTCCTTCAAAGTCCAAGTAACTTAGACTAGCTGCTTGGTCCTTTTTGAGATCCTTATTCTATTTCTTTCCATCTTTAATTTTTGGCTTACAGCTGAATTCACAAAATAGTCTTAACATGGACTTGGGACTGCTTAAATTGGATCGGCTTTCACTTTGTCCTGCTGAGATGAGGACAGGTTTTCATCTCCTTCTGTTTCTATTGGTAGTTATCCACAGTAATGCAATTCTTGTGGCTTTAAAAAAAAGTTTTATCTGAATGAGCAGTATATTCTGTTATGGAAATAAAAGAGAAATTCTATTCATGCAGTCATACCGTCCTGTGTTGGAGGTAGGTGACTAAAGAGGCGGTAGGGGAGGCTGGTGTATATTTTGCATTTAATTCTTGTCTGCTTAGCTGTGTTCACGGAAATAAAGAAGACGAACTACCTGAGTGCTGAGAAAATAATGTGGTTCAGCACAGAACAATGAGCTATATTGAGATTTTTGAGTTAGTTGAGACCCTGAGTCATAGAAACTTTGGAAATTTTCCCATTGTTGGGGCTAGACAATATAAAAGGCATCCAATTTAGCTGTTTTTGTTTTGGGGTTCCAGCAGCTTTAAAGCAAGGGCTTCCACTTAAATTTTGGTGTGTCATACTGGAGGTAGAGAGAAAGAAATGAGACACAAGTGGATGATGTACATGCTAGTAAGAAATAGAGACTAGTCTGGTAGTATATACCAAAGCAGTAGTAGCAGTAGGAGTGATAGTAATAATAGTAGAGGTAGGTAATAGTAATAGTAATAGTAATAGTAGTAGTAGTAGTAGTAGTAGTACTAATAGCAGTAATAGTGATAGTAATAGTAGTAGTAGTAGTAATAGCAGTAATAGTAATAGTAATAGTAGTAGTAGTAGTAATAATAGCAGTAATAGTGATAGTAATAGTAATAGTAGTAGTAGTAATAGCAGTAATAGTGATAGTAATAGTAGTAGTAGTAGTAGTAGTAATAGTAGCAGTAGTAGTGGTAGTAATAGTAGTAGTAATAGTGGTAGTAGTAGTAGTAGTAGTAATAGTAATAGTAGTAGTAGCAGTAATAGTGATAGTAATAGTAGTAGTAGTGATAGTAATAATAGTAGAGGTAGTAGAAATAGTAGTAGCAGTAGTAGTAATAGTAATAGTAGTAGCAGTAGCAGAAATAGTAATAGTAGTAATAATAGTAGTAGTAGCAGTAGTAGTAATAGTAATAATAGTAGAAGTAGTAGTAGTAGTAATAGTAATAGTAGTAGCAGTAGTAGTGATAGTAATAGTAGTAGCAGTAGTAGTAATAATAGCAGTAGCAGTGATAGTAATAGCAGTAGCAGTGATAGTAATAATAGTAAAGGTAGTAATAGTAGTAGTAATAGTGATAGTAATAGCAGTAGTGATAGTAGTAGTAGTAGCAGTAATAGTAATAGTAGTAGTGGTAGTAGCAGCAGTAATAGTAGTAATAGTAGTAGCAGTAGTGATAGTAGCAGTAGTAGTAATAGTAATAGTAGTAGCAGTAGTAGTGATAGTAATAGTAATAGTAGCAGTAGTAGTAGTAGCAGTAGTAGTAGTAATAGTAG
>JAJPUD010001775.1:287789-301749 GCA_023553655.1 Myrmecobius fasciatus
GGCTCAAACTGCATTGGTAATAAATATTAAAGTTGACTTTGGAGCCAATCTACTGACTAACTAGTCAGTGTTTTTAATCATGTTACTTTTGCAAAATTTTTGCTTAATGAGAATTCCAGCAATACTTGAATTTGGAAGTCAAAAGTAAAAAGTATTCCAATAAAACCAAAAGTGAGGTGTCCTGAAAATGACAACAGCAGCAATAACAATATGAATACTTATTGGGAATACAGAAGGCAGAAGTTTGGGGATGGGTAAATGGTACACCACTTCTGAACAAAGAAAAAAATGGTAGAGTAAGAATGGTAGTAAAACATGGGATCTCTCTAGTGACAGGAGGAAATGATACAGGACAGGAATATTTACTTTGATACAGACCTCTCATTGTGTTCAGCCATACTAGAATGACCCTTGTAATGCTTCCTTGATCAGGTCTGAAACCAATGTAATGAATAATTGTTTTTGTAGCAGTAATCAGGTGACCAGGCTGAGTAGTTTTGCATGCTGGCTGAACAGACATCTGATAATCATCTCTCCATCCATTTTCTCTACAATGAATAAATACATGCTTCTAGGAAGAAACACCTAACTTTTTCTCTGCTTGTGAATGCCTTTCTTTGAAAGGACTTTCCTCAGGAGATAAGGTCAGTTTTAGTAAGGGCTAAAATGATGAGAAATAGCTAGCATTTAAAATGTGAGGTCTTTTAATTATCTAGAAATATATGTATACTATTTAGCTTCTTTGATTTAAATACTTTTGATTTTTGATTCACATATTTTGATTTAAATTTAATAAAAATTAAAAATTAAATAAAATTTTAAATTAAAAAATAATTTTGCTTGACATAAAGGATCTTGTCAGTTGGAAAAATAGTAGTAATTTATATTTGTATGTTGCTTTATGTTTTACTGAGCATTCTTTCATATAAAATTTTATTCGATGTTGACAGTAGTTGTGTGAATTACAAAATAAGTGTAAATTGTCCCTATTTTGTTCATGAGAAATCTGTTGCTTAAAAAGATTTGTTTCTTCCCCCAACTATTAAACTATTTACTCTTGAAATTTAATGTTCTTTCCACTACACGATAACTGACATCAGCAAAATCCATCACCATTTCTTAATCTCCCATGTATCAATGAGACTTTAGAGAATACTACTAGGGGTTGATTGTGGAAGGAGATTCCATCTTTGCAAAAAATTTTCACTTTTGTAACTTAGGGCTTTAATTTCCATTTCTCATACAACTTGCATTTGTAGATCTGCACTGGAATTCCTGTTTGATCAGTGGAGTTGTTTTGTCTTGGAACCCTCAAATAGTAGATGGTAGAAGGAGGTAGGGTGGTAAAGACTCGATGGGTAATAGAAGTTACCAAGTTTTGCTATTGGTGAAAGAGCTGTCTTGTAAATGGAATGGGGAGGAGGTCTGTGAGTGAAGAAAGGGCTAGGGAAGATGAGCCATTTGTGTAAACAGTTGTGAACAGCTTGTATTTATTTGTTTGCTATTCTGAATTTACCTGGATTAACCTTGGCTCCTTTTAACTTGCATTTTAATGTCTGATTTTTTTTTTCATTTTTTAAGTATGACCTTATTTATTTACTCTTAGAAAAAAAAAGAATGGGTTTCTCCAATATAAATTTTAGTTTTTATGTAATAATTTTGTGCAGCATAATTATTTTTCAGTTAATAATACATTTAAAAATATTTCTTTTCAAAGATCTCTAATTTTACAGATGTGTTCTCTACCAGGTGTTCGTTCATTTTAAGACCAGTATAATATATATATATATATATATATAAAATCTGTATGTACACATGTATACATACATTTTACATATATATATATATACATACACATACACACACATGCAAAATTCCTGAACCTTTCCATGACATGATAATTGTACTTATTCATCTTGACTTTTAATAAATTGTGGGAAATTACTTTTCTTCATTTGCTTAATGTCTTTGCTGTTTAAGCAAAATAAGTATGTGTGACCATTTTTTCTTTCCTTTGAAGGTCCCTTAAAAACCTTCTGTGAAATGTATCCCTAAAAAGTTCATTGTTTGAAATCTGCAGCCATTATATTGACATCATGGTTGAGAGGACAACATAATGACTAAGGATTTTCTTTCTGGTTTGGCCCTGAACTCAGGGTGTAAACTTAAGCAGATGACTTAATCATTTGATACTTCCATTTTCCCACTGGCAAAGCTGGTAAATAATAATGTTGCTACCATAACAGGATTGGAAATTTATTTATGAGGGAGTTGTGGTACTTGTGTGGGACAACAGTAAGATTAATATGTAAACTAAGACCCTTTTGTCTGGAGACCAACTACTGTTTTCTCACAGGTGCAAATGTCTTTCTAAACTTGTGCTCTTAGGGGTATGTCTCACATTTTCTAGAGTTTTATAAGAACTTGGGGTCCATTGTCGACAGAACCTCATTGGAGTGAGAGTGCGTAGATGCTATCCTGTCACATAGAAATACTTTCCACATCATGTAATATTGCTGTTACTGTGTACAATGTTCTCCTGGTTCTGCTTACTTCACTTTACACCAGTTCTTATGTCTTCCCAGGTTTTTCTGAAAGTCTCCTGTTCTTATAGCATTGTTGTATTCAATCGTGTGTATTACATCTTGTTCAAACATTTCCTAATTAATGGACATCCTCTCAATTTCTAATTATTTTCCACCACAAAAGAACCACTTTTTATAATAATATTTGTTTTTCTGAATGTTTGGCCTGTTCAGAATCCCCTCCAACATTTGTCATTTTCCTTTTCTGTCATATTAACCAATCCAATTGATGTGAGGTGCCTTAGAGTTGTTTAAATTTATATTTCTCTAATAATGATTTAGAGAATTTTTCATATGACTATTAGTAGTTTTGATTTCTTCTGAAAACTGCTGATTCAAATCCTTTTACTATTTATCAGATTCATTCTTTTTTTCCTTTTTACAACTTTTTATTTTCAAAACATATGAATGGATAATTTTTCAACACTGATCCTTGCAAAACCTTGTGCTTCAACATTTTCCCTCCCTTTTCCCCCATCCCGTCCCCTAGATGACATGTAATCCAATATGTTAAACATGTTAAAATATATATATGTTAAATCCAATATATGTATACATATTTATACAATTATCATGCTGCACAAAAGAATCACATCAAAAAGTGAAAAAATGAGAAAGAAAATAAAATGCAAGCAAAGAGTGAAAATGCTATGTTGTGGTCCACATTCAGTTCCCACAGTCCTCTCTCTGGGTGTAGATGGCTCTCTCCATCACAAGACCATTGGAACAGGCTTGAATCATCTCATGATTGAAAAGAGCCACATCCATCAGAATTGATCATCGTACAACCTTGCTATTACCCTGTACAATGATCTCCTGGTTCTGTTCATTTCACTTAGCATCAGTTCATGTAAGGAATGACTTATTCTGATTGCAGGAATGAAGTCTTTATCAGAGAAACTTGCTGTCAAATCCTCCTCTCCCCAGCTTTCTGCTTTGCTCCTATTCTTGTTATGTTAGTTTCGTTTGGGCAAAACCTTTTTAATTTAATGTAATCCAAATTATCCATTTTACACCCTGTAATGTTTTCTCTCTATATATTAGGTCATAAATTATCCCTTATCTAGAGATCTTGGGTAACATTTTCCATGCTCCCCTTTTTTGCTTATCATATCAACCTTTATGTCCAAATTGGGCGTCTTCTCTTAGTTTCCAGTATATTTGTCTGTATCTACCCAAAAGTGTCAAAATTGGCACTGCTTTCTAGTTTCCCCAGCAGTTTTTCTCAAATAGTGAATTCTTGACATAAAGCTTGAATCTTTAGGTTTATCAAGCACTAGAGTTACTATTGCCATTTACTGTTGTGTACCTACTCTGTTTTACTGCTCTACCACTCTATTTCTTAGCTAGTACAGATTGTTTTGATAATGACTACTGTTTTGTACAATTTGAGAGCTGGTGCTGCTAAGCTTCCTTTCTAAAGACTTTTAAAAAAATATTTATTCCCTTGATTTTCTTGATTTTTTTTTTCCAGAACAGCAGTCTAGAACTATGTATAGACAATGCACCAGGTTCTTGTACCCTGTGCCAACAAAGTCCTGTAAGCTCTTTCTGACCAGTTTTCTGGTCTCCTTACCTTCTGTGGACTCAGAGCTCTGGAATCTGCTGCTGTCCCTGGTATAGAACACCTTCAAGACCTCCTGCTGCTATGTTGCCATATAGCATGTTTTGCTCTGAACTCCAGGCCAACTACCATCCTGGGGTGACTGATTTTTTTCTATCAGATTCTTAAAGTTACCTGGGACTGGAAACTTGTTTCACCCTGACCTACTCTTGGTTCTGCTGCACCAGAATTCAACTTGAGAAATTACTTTATTTTATTTTTTAAAATTTTCAAAACATATGCATGGATAATTTTTCAATATTGACCCTTGAAAAACTTGTGTTCCAAATTTTCACCCCTTCCCCCTACTCCCTCCACTAGATGGAAAGTAGTTCAATATATTTTAGACATGTTAAAATATATGTTAAATCTAGTACATATATACTTATTTAATACAATTATCTTGCTGCACAAGAAAAATAAGATCAAAAAAGAAAAAAATGAGAAAAAACAAAATGCAAGCAAACAACAACAAAAAGAGTGAAAATGCTATGTTGTGATCCCCATTCAGTTCCCACAGTCCTTTCTCTGGGTGTAGATGGCTCTCTTTATCACAAGATCATTGGAACTGGTTTGAAGCATTATTTTAAAGTTATTTGGAGGGAACTTGATAGAATTGATTTCTTGCCTCTATTATTCCATCTTAGTTCAGTTCTCTATTTAGTAGTTTTCTTAAACATTCCCAAGAGAGGTTTTTCTTCTATTAAATTGTTGGAACTCCAAGGAATTTACTGTAATTGACTGGGAGGATCAGTTCTTTGTGAGCCTGTGTTGTGTTTCCCTGTTGTGAAGTCCAAATAGGGATCATAAACAAAGCAGCTTCTTTATCAAGATTTCTTTCCCTTTCTGCGTGTTTCATTTACCCCTTTGGCATTATGGTGGAGATTATGAACCCCTCAGAGGATACTATTTTTAAATGAATAAAATAAAATACCTAAGATTAGAAAGAAAACATTGAAATATGCTTTATTGGTATTTTAAAAAAAATTCATAAATTCATTGATCCCAGTTTAAGAACACATATTCTTTATAATGCATCTCTCTTTAAATAAGATGTTAACATCATTTATCTAGGAGCTTAAAAACAGTTGCAATTCATCCACATTACCTATGGTAAATGTGGAAGCTAAACCTAGCAGGGGCATATTTTCTTTCTGTTGTTTATTTTTATTAAGCACTTTCCTTTGGGGCAAAGTATCAATGAAAAGTTTCATAGAGGCAACATTTATTAAGTAACAATAGTCAATGTTAACATTTGCTTTTCAGCCAAATGTTAAATATCTGCATCACTGGGAAAGCATTTACTTTAGGTAATTAGTGTTGACTTTAGAGCATCCTAGGCTGGATATAGCTCTTTTTATATATGGATGAAAATGAAGATAGTTGTTCTTGTTCAGCTTTCTAGATGGTTAGGATAGCAGTATGTTTGTCTTTAAATAACACAAAGAAAACTATAGGATCTTTGGTTGGACTTCTCCAAGCCCCACTTCAGGCAGAATGGCATGAAAGCCATAAGATTCCATTTTTTAAAACTTCCTAAAATTAATTTGGTAAACTATATCATGAAATCTGCACATTTTCAATGATATTAGTAAATATAATATATTCAAGTAAATTTAGTTCTAGATATACATTTCTTCCTTTGCTTTCTCTCATAAATATTTTGGGGGAAAGAGGGAAGATGAGATTGTTATGAAGATTCTTATTCAGTACTGAAAACATTTTCCCTCCTTAACTCTCACAGAAATATTTATCTTGCTTTTTGCATCTTCATAGATTAATTGACTGTGAAGGGAAAGTGAATGCTAAATAATTTAAGATTAAAAATCTTATCTTTTTTTAACCAATAATGATTGTCCTGGCTTACCAAACTTGCTTTGGACTCTCTCCCCATAGCAATTGTTTATATTCCCTTGATTTGTCTGAAAGCTAACTACTATTGATTGCTGCCTTAAAGCAAGAGGAGGCTAAAATAATCTATAGGATTAATAAACATAAAAGCATTTCTAATTCTCAGGATTTTGCTATCTTGCGCATATGAGAAGTTTTTTTTTCTACTACAATCATCGACATAGACAGCCAATAAAATGTGTTTCTCTTTTTGTTGCTCCATGTTCCTCTGCCACCTGCACACACAATGAATCTGAGCATTTTGTTGTTCTATAACAAATAACATCTTATTTTGAAGTTTTATTTTTTTTAACATTAATGAAAAATTAATTGGATCATGAAATTCCTTCTGTAATAAATAGCAAACAATACTCATATTTTCTGTTCTTTGATTATCAATAAACCCTCCATATAAGACTTCAGTGTGGTGGGTACTTGGTTTAGACTCTGGACCAGTCTTGCCTCTGTCTGAATGACCTGACAAGAGCCTTCATCTTTCAGTGTTTGCAGACAATTCTGACTACCTTGTGGCTGCATGCTGCATTGTTGGTGAAGGGAATTTCACTTTGAGAGTTCTTTTTTCCTCCCCACTGATGAAGCTTAGGTTTCAGCAGGTCCCGTCTTGTTCTTGACAACCAGAGTGTGTACAAGGGCCTTTTTATTAGGATTTCAGTGAGCTAAATTATGTAGAAGTTAATTTCCTCAGGTGATTTTCCTAATGGGTTAGTACTGGATATATATTGTTTTTGTTTTTGCTGATTTTGTGTGCTGGTTTGTTTTGCACTCTAATCTGTCTTGTGAATCATATGCCTTTCAAACTAAGTTACAAAGGGTAACTGTATCCTTTATGGAAAGGGCACAGATAATATGTGGATTTCGCATCCCATCTGACAAGAATTCTGTGTAATAACATTGTCCTGCTGCATGCCACAGGAATGTCAGACTTTTCTTCTTTTTTAAATAAGGTTAAGAATAACTTAAAAATACAGTAGTTTGGCAGTTTGACAGATAATGCCAGATGTCTAACATATCTCTCTCGATGTGCTTCTTTTTCTCCAAAAGCAGCTTTGTAGGTGTTTGTTAGGGTGCTAATTTTTATTTCTTCTCTTTCTTTTTAAAAAAGTGCTAAAATATGCATCGTTAGTAGTGCTAGAAAAAGAAAGTGACTATGTGAAGCTCTTGCTTGCCTTTGGATCTCTGTCCTCCAACAATGTGTGCTCCCACTTCTAGGGAATCCTCATGTCTAGGTCAAACAGCAAAGGCGTAAACTGGTGAAGGGAGCATTTTGTCCATATCCTTGTATGCTTAAATATACATATATGTAAATATATTGAAGTTTGTCATAACTTAAAAGTAGACATACATGATAGAGTGGTCTGGCTGGCAGGTTTGGGTTACCAAGGGTCAAGTGCCCCAAGAGCCAGGCTTTCTAGCATTTCTTTCCATGCAAATTGCCCATCTAAGCTTTTATCCCCCAGCACCCAGACTCAAACAACTCAAACCAGGTTATTTTAAAGTAAGTGGAGACATCCTAGGAAGGAAGAGAACCCCTACAACCTGATATGAGCTGCAATAACTCCTTCATCACTTATTCATGCTTACACAACTTAGAATTTGAAACCATGAAATGTATCCCAGCCCCCCCAGCCTCACCGAGGCACTCAGAGGTTCTGGATGCTGAGGATGGAGCAAGAGGAAATATTATCCTATTCACTTAATGCTACTTTGAAAGACAGGAAATTTGGAATGACTGTAGGAGACCACCTGAGTTGGGGGGTTTCAGTTCTCCTCATGTAAGAAATAATAGCTATCTTTTGCTCTTCCCTGGTACAGATCAAACATTAAGGAGACCGTAAATTACAGTAGGAACCCCCCATCAGCAAATACATACATCTATATATATTGTTTCTGTAATCTAAGAGACAGCAATTGCTGTACCCTACCTTCTTTTAGGGGGTAATTTCCAGGGTTCTGGGGTTCTAGCACTGCACAGGGTGAGAATTAGATGAGATGCCAGAAATCAGGCAAGATTGTGGAAGATTTCATAGCAGAGGCATAAACTCTTTAAGAAGGAGCAGAAATGTGAAGTTTAAAATAGAGAAAGGTGGGATCAATTATGAAAGACCAGGAGCTAAAAGCAGGAGCCAAATAGGAAGAACCACAAGAAAAAACCTACTGGATAGAGAGAAAAGTGAGAAGTCATAGACAGTCATGGCAGGATTATCAGATACTCTGGTAGCTTGTGTGGGCCGGTGGTAACTGGGTCCCAGGAAGACACTGTCATCTATTGGGACTAGAACACCAATGATCCCACTTTAGGAATATTGAGATAGTAATAGTTGCAATATAAAATATGTTTAATGAAAAATAAAATGTTTAATTTTCAGATGAAGAAATTAAAACCATTTCTAGTCATATGAAAAAATGCCCCAAATCACTATTGATCAGAGAAATGCAAATTAAGACAACTCTGAGGATACCACTACACACCTGTCAGATTGGCTAAAATGACAGGAAAGGATAATGAAGAATGTTGGAGGGGATGTGGGAAAACTGGGACCCTGATATATTGTTGGTGGAACTGTGAACGGATCCAACCATTCTGGAGAGCAATTTGGAGCTATGCTCAAAAAGTGATCAAACTGTGCATACTCTTTGACCCAGCAGTGTTTCTATTGGGCCTATATCCCAAAGAGATCTTAAAGGAAGGAAAGGGACCCACATGTGCAAGAATGTTTGTGGCAGCCCTTTTTGTAGTGGCTAGAAACTGGAAACTGAGTGGATGCCCATCAATTGGAGAATGGCTGAATAAATTATGGTATATGAATGTTATGGAGTATTATTGTTCTGTAAGAAACGACCAGCAGGATGATTTCAGAGAGGCCTGGAGAGACTTACATGAACTGATGCTAAGTGAAATGAGCAGAACCAGGAGATCATAATACACAGCAACAACAAGACTATACAATGATCAATTCTGATGGACATGGCTTTCTTCAACAATGAAATGTTTCAAACAAGTTCCAATTGTTTAGTGATGAAGAGAGTCATCTACACCCAAAGAGAGGACTGTGGGATCTGAGTGTGGATCACAACATAGCATTTTCACTCTGTTGTAATTTGCTTGCATTTTGTTTTTTCTCATTTTTTTCCTTTTTGATCTGATTTTTCTTATGCAGCATGATAATTGTGGAAATATGTATAGAAGAATTACATGTTTTACATATATTGAATTACTTGCCATCTAGGGGAGGGGGTGAGGAAACGAAAGGAAGAAAAAATTTAGAACACAAAGTTTTGCAAGGGTGAATATTGAAAATGTTTTGAAAATTAAAAAAAAAACTTTCTTAAAAATGTTATTTACAACATGATTTTTTTCTTGTATCCTTTAAATTTTTTAAAAACAAGTCAAAATTTCCATCAGTCAAGAGTTACTAATATGTGACCTTGAAGTTTTTTATGTTTAACTATCAACAAAAAACAAAAATATTTTGTGAATTTAAAGGAAAGGGGAAAAAAAAGAAAACAAGTTGTCACCACTTTTAATTGTTAATGATGGAATTCAGCTGATATTCTTAGAGTTTATTTTGCTCTTCCTGAAGATGTATCTATATTGTTGTTCCTTGCATTTGAAGATGGTATCTCAAATAATAAGGAGTCTTATTGATCATTTATGAGAAAAAAAAGAGGCCTGGAAAGGGAGGGACATGCTCAGTTTTATCCAAGTCTCCAAATCCATGTTTTTGTTTTTGGGTTTTTTTTTCACTAAAAATTGTTCATATGTATGTAGTACACACATTAAGGCTAAACCTTCATGGAAATCATGTTATAAGATTAATAAAGTAAGTATTAGTGTTGCCATCTTCAAGGTGAAGCATCTGACTTGCAAATGTGTGTGTGCTTGAATTCCAGGCTCCTAACTCCAAATCCAGTATTTTTTTTCCTAATCGCACTAAGCTATCTCCCCAAAAGGTTATAAATCTGAAGATTAAAAAAAAACATCCTGTCCCATGAAATCTTCACCATTTTTAGAAAACAGAGTAGCTAAAAGTGGTTTGAACTTGTATTTTTTAAAAAATGGGTGTGTATTGCTTTAAGTGGTGATAGATTTCATTAGTCAACTTTACAAGATACAGCAGGTATGCTTTATAGCCTATGAAAGGCTGCCTTCTAAATGTCTCCAAATTAATCCCTTTTCTGAGAAGAGAAAGAAGGTCATCTGTATTTTTCAGTTGATAGAATTCTGAGGCATTTGAAATGTTTACTTAATTTTAGGTGATAAATGATCCTTTCATAAATTCATAGCTCCTGTTGCAATTCAGTTTTGTACTATAGCTTGTTTCTAATACTGATACAGGAATTGCTGAGGTGTGTCCTTTAGTTAGAGATGTTTTGTCAATCAATAGTAATTTATTGTAACTTCCTTTTTGCTTCCAGTTTGTAATTCCAAGGTTGATGCTGGTTTCTAACAATAATTACTCATTTGAACCTTATTATTTAAAAAGTTCAGTGATGTTTCAATAATTATATAGCATTCCTTTAATAATTATTTAGTAAGGAGCAGCTGGTGGTATATAGAGCACTGACCTTGGAGTCAAGTAACCCCAGCTTCAACTTCAGCCTCAGACACTTGACACTTAGTACTTATGTGACCTTGGTCAAGTCACTTAACTGCAATTGTCTCACTACTACTACTACTACTACTACTACTACTACTACTACTACTACTGCTGCTGCTGCTGCTGCTGCTGCTGCTGCTGCTGCTGCTTACTACTACTACTGCTACTACTATACAGCAAGGATGATGTATCCTTTTCCTATGTATAAGCTCTATTGTGTCAGCAACCTTTGAAAAATTCCACCTGATATTCGACCTTCTAGGGGCTTTGTCTTTTCTAAGGGCTTTGTATCTTCTAGGCTCCTCCGACACTTGTTCAGCCCAGATATTATATTCTACCTGATCCTAAAACTCAGAACCTCATGGCTTCTACCCTTCTCAATCTGAATCCTGCTGGGCAGGGCCATCTCTATGTCCTTTATTGAGCGGGGAATGATGTGGTTCAGTCCTTGGGGATGAGGTAGTAGAAACTCCAGTTGCAGTAGAGATCCTGATATCTTTCCAAAAATCTCCTGACCACCTGGCCTTGGGAAAGATGTAGCCACTATAAGAACGTAGCTATGGAGAAATGATATAGCATAACCTTGAAGAATGTGTGTGAAAGAAAGGGAGTTGGGACTGATGTCTTTATTCTCCTAAGCTGTTCTTCAGTGATGTCTCATTAGTCATCCAAAAATCTGGACTGCTATCTTGGACCCAAATAATGAGTACTGCTTAGTTTCAAAGACTCCATAGTTGAGGGACTTTCCTTCTCCCGAGCAGGTGCACTATAGCATACTATTACCTAATAATATCCTTTGCAAGGAAAGCACCCCTATTACCATTCATTAGCATATCCTTGTTCTGGATTCCCATCATGCACTTGCTGACATAGACATAGAATGATATTCAAATTAGCTCCCCCCTAATACCTTCCTGTACTCTTCCCTAACTCTCTAGACCCTGCTTTTACTTCTTCTTTCCCTCTTTGACTCTGACTTGTAAGAAGTTCCTCTTCACTCTCAGCTTCTGCTAGACCCTCTGTTAGTCTGTGTATCTTTCATGAACTATAATGTTCCTTTTGGTTATGAGAACACCTCTGTGAGTTTTTCACATTTGAACTGCTCTCCCAACTTAGTATTGCTTCACTTTATGCATAGGACAAGGGGTGTGTGTTGTGCTGTGTTATATTCCTTATCTTCTGGAAGCTTGCTGTCTATTTGGAAAGAAAGACTTGTAATGTAATAATAGGTACTATGTAATAAGCTTCATATCTGTAGGTACTTCTGAAATGGGTGATTGGAGAAAGCAACATTTGGATTGCCCCCTTAACAAATTGAAATAATAATAATAATAATAATAATTTTTGGTAAAGAAGGATTTAAGGATTTATTACAAAGGGAAAAAATCTAGAGATAAAGCATAAAGTGTGCCTTTAGGAGATGCTGAATATACTAGTCTATAAGGGGACAGCAGAAAATTAGGCTGAAAATGTTACAAATAAGAAAATAGAAGTAGACAGCTATGAAGTGACTTGCTCAAGGTCACACAGATAATGAACATCTGAGCTTAGATTTGAATTCATTTCTTCCTGATTCCAGGGCCAGCATTCTATCCTTTACACCACTTGGCTGTTCAACTTAGGAAGGTAGAATAAGGAGTTTCAACAAGACTCCTGTTATCAGAACCTTTAGTGGCTCCCATGCCTTGTGTGTAGTGCAAGCCAGATCAGTCTGACTCGTACCTAGACTGCAGCAATGAAAAGCTGTACCTTATGGAAAATGGACAGATTAGATCAGAGGTAGTTATGCACTATTTTACATAAAGAAGAGTCACCTATGTGGAAATCCTTGAACTTGAGGGGAAAACGTTTGGGTGAGGATACAAGTAGGAAGAACAAGATGAGTATTATGAGAATATTCTGCAGGCCATCTGGAGGAAATGTGCAAGGAGTTATTGACACAGATCACAGTTCTGGAGCTGTGGCACAATATAGCAGGGATTTCAACTATCCAGATGCTTGCTAATAGTTTCTTTGTTAAAAGTAGAAATGATAAATTCTTGAATCTGTTTTGCTGATAAGATTCCAAGGATTTCCACTCTCAAAATGGCCCTTACTAGTTAAGGGAGACTTCCTTGAATGAAATTCTGAGGATATAACCTTTTTTGCCTCAAAGACAGTGTAGTTAGTATGTCAGTGAGTTCAGATTTTCAAGAGCCATGCCTTAAAGAAGTGAGAGTAGGTAAGAGAAAAAAATCAGTGTCAAAGTAAGTTTAGCTTGAGGAAAATTAGAGCCTGCATATGAGTTGAGTCTTGAAATAAATGTTTAAAAAAGGGCTTTGAGCCTTAGTGGGACAGAAGGGGCCACTGCTTGGTGAGGGATGGGATAATACTAAAAGAGGATAAAGGCAAAGTAGAATTCTTGGATTTGGAGTCCGATGACCAATTTCATATTTTACTTGAGCATTTACTGTGCATAACTTGGGGCAAGCCACTTAATTTCTCTTGGCTTTTCTTCTGTAAAATGAAAGAGTTCTATTCGATACCCTCCAATGAACTTCTGTCTCCAAAGCTACCAATTCAATGAGTTGTGGTGAAAAATATGGGTTAATTTATCCAAATGTTTTCATCCAGTCTCATAATGAAAAGAACTGTGGAAAAGGAATGAAAACATGGGTTCAAGGAGATTCTTGTACAGGTCCTAGATGATCTTAAATATCTCTGCAACTCTCAGATTCTGTTAATATTTGCCTTTTACAGTGCATTTAAAACTAATTCAACGAACATTTACATTCAGCTGTTCAGGAATACAGTTATTGCAGATGGGGAAGTTTGGTTAGGAGGCTTCTCTGCAATCTTGCCTTTTTTCCTAAGGGAGGGAGCTCTCTACAATGAATAGTTGTAAATAGGGGTTTGGCCCAGTCTTCTGAGGTCACTTAAGTATTTGAACATCTTAAGAGCTTAATGGAGAAACAGTGCCCCTTGATTGAGTGATATACTCCAGGAAAGTCTTTTGCTCACCTTGAGCAACCTGAAGAATAATGTTCAATTTCCCCCTGGCAGTCAGGAAGGAAGTTGATCTCCAGTTCCATGCTGGGCATTGGATGTCTGATGTCATGCCCTGCTCTGGTAAGTCAGTGACTGTTCTACTTGGCATAATTAAGAGCACACCCACCCACGTGTGGGATTAGTACCCTAAGAGTGTGAAATTAACACATCAAGTGAAGTTTGTACCTTAACTAGCCTTGGGCTCCTTGGTGTAAATTGAAATTTGCAAGAATTAT
>JAJPUD010001775.1:301759-341427 GCA_023553655.1 Myrmecobius fasciatus
ATTATTGCAGTTGTTATTCTTATTGGTATTATGTCTGCCCCCCTTTTTTTTCCCTCTCTACTCTCTAGCTACCTGTGTGATGCTGTTTACCCCTCTTAATTTAGGACCTCAGTTTTCTCAACTGCAGAATAAAAGGGTTGGTCTTTAAACCTTTCCAGGCCAAAATCTTTGATTAAAAAACCTGTTATAAAGTTGTGCCTGACACATAGTAGGCTATTAATAAACTCTGGTACCTTTCCCCCCACTTCTCTCTTTCCCCAAGACTCTGAAAAGAATCAGGATTGGCAATTAATTACACTGTAATATTAAAGGCTTCCGCTCTGAGACCCCTGCCCCTGAGCTTACAATTCAATCAGCTGCTTACCTCTAGTGATAGTTATTCTTTTGTGCACTCTCATTAAATATTTATGGCTTCTGACTCATTGTGAAGACTCACTTTGGTGATAATGGTGGGGTTTTTCTTGCCCACAATTTCTCTAGTATTTTTTTTTTTTTTTTGACTCAAAGCTTTTCTGAGATCCTGCTTTTTTGCTGAAGGTAACTGGGGAGCCTTCATTGTGTTTTTGGCACTTCTTCCTTTGTTATGTTTTTTTTTTTTCCAAGCTAATAAACAATAGTATGCCTATAGTTTATCTTGACAGTGTTCAGCTTTGTCACTGAATCTGAATTCAGTATTGAAATTTTAATGGACCTTCAAGCTCATTAAACAGTGTTCCTTCCCTGTCTTCAAGATGAATTATTAAGGAGAAAGCTGATCATCAGATTGGCCTGTATTCCTGTGTACAATATGGCACCATGCTGGAAACAAGTAAAATAATATGGACTTTGCCCTCTGCAGATAACTATATGAAGGGATAGATTGTTTTGCATAGCCTTGGCATAAGGGAAATGAAGTCAAATTATGTAAACTCTGCAATGATTGTGGTATGCTTCAATCATCTTTTTGGAAGGCACTGGGTATAAGCTGCTATACTAAGCATTCTCTCTTCCATCCTTAGAATTCAACATGTGCCTTCTAATTTTTTTGGAGGAAATTTAAGTGAAGATGAAAAGAAACTTACTTTTAGTTTGTGTTTCTAAGAGTGAGAGGCATCATGATGTGGTGGCCAGTACACTGAGAGACACCATAATATGGTAACCAGTCCACTGAATTTGGAGCTGGACATTTGAGGTCCATTCTCATTTTTGTCACTTACTGCTTTTATAATCTTGGTGAAGGTCATTCTTCATCTCTGGATCTTGGTTATCTATAAAAAATAAATGCTCTCTAGGAGCCTCCTTCAGACCTAAACCTATTGTCTTGTGACTAATTAGGATATGAAATTAGGGATGCAATTAGTGTTAAAGTATTACTCATATAAAGCAGAAACTCTTTTTGTTAAAACAAATATCAAATTTTATAAGCTTAGTAGTAGTGCATCTGGTTTTTGTTTTTACTATTGTATGTTACCAAGTGCTTTTTTTTTGTTTGTTTTAACTATTATACTATTCCAAATAAGTGAAAGTAAGATGACTTCACTTTGATTTGCTTGGCCTTTTATTGAGTAAATTGTCTTATCCATTCCTAATCTTAGAAATGTAAATGGTTTAAAACCAAAGGGACCCTATTTCATTAACCTGGAGCCCCCTCAGGAGTTTATGTTTGCAAAAAGAGAGGATCAAGGGTCTGGTTGTGAAGTTTCTCACATTCTCATTTGAGAAAGAAAGCACTGTTTTCTTTTGGCTTTGTCTTATTTTAGTCTGAGCTGGTTGGTTTTTTCAGTGACTTTTAACTCACCTTTTTCTCCTCCTGGGTCCCCAAATGGAACTGATGCAAATCTCAAAGCGAGCTCTAGGGTTGCCAAGGTTCTCTTGGTGTCTGTATGCCTTTGTAAAAGTGTTAAGAAAGTGCACACACTGCCCCCTAACCATCTCTTTCTAGGGATCTGAGATAGAAGTTCTTTAGATTTGTGTCTTTTTCTTTTGCTCAATTGTCCTCAGATGTAAATGAGATTTTAATTATTAGCACTTCTTTAGCAAAAAAAAAAAAAAGAAGAAGAAAAAACAATGCCATCAGATGGAGCAACGGGTGTAGGGGAAACTAAAAGAAATTGTCCTGTTTTGGTTAGACACTTTACTGTGATGGAAACTATAGCTATCTTTCTGGATACTTTGACATTAGATAGAGATGGTAATTTTGTACTCATGGCTGGTGAAATGGATTTGGACAATTCCCATGACTGGTTAAGAGAATCCTGAAGCTTTATCTCATATGTTTAACTCTGTGTAAGGTTGGCATTCTTTTTGCTGTTATGTCATCTTTAAAGAATTCTGTTATCTCTTGTTGAATGGACAACTCAGCACCAGGTTGACTTTGAAGTATATTTAAAGGTAATTATTTTATAATTGAAGCTGTAAAAGTAACATTCTTTTTAAAAAAATTATGAGGCTCGGTTACCTACAACTGTTTATAAAAAAGGCCTTGTTTAAAATTGCCCCTGCATTTTTCTGGAAGATGATTAAGAAGTAAGTGGATTCCTTTCTCTTTGTTTTTGTAATGAGGTGGGGGAGAATGAAAATTAAAAATATTTTCTTTTCTTTCACTTAGAATTTCCAATGATTAGGTTGGATTTGCTTTTTGAGTTTGGCAGGAAGATAAATTTATATTATAGTCTAGACATTATCTTTTGTAAATAATGTTTATATTTGACTATTGCTAATTTTTGTCAGAGTAGAAAAAAGAAGCATGGTACTATGCAAAGCATTTTGTATTTGAAACCAGAGGACCTTGGCATTCAGATCTAAGTTCTTGGATAAATAACTTATCTAGGTCTTGTTTTCTTTATTTGTAGGATATAGGGGTTAGACTACATAACTTCTAAGGTTCTTTCTAGCTCTAAACCTACAGTCCTAAGGTTCATTGGTTTATAGGACATCTGTCTATTTGCCTTTTAGGTAGAATTAATGTTTCTAAGATAGACTATTGTATTTGACTGATATTAGGTGGTTATTTTTATGTTCAATTGAGACATTTTCAATATAAGTGGTTTGAGTTTGATTGCATAAAAGAGAATATAATATATACATCCACTAGAGATCTCAAAGCATGGGAGTATATTTGCTCTAAATTTTTTTTTTTAAGTTAGGCGAAGTTTGGCATAGTAAGTGAACTTAAACTAAAAATTTTTGATACATACCTTAATTGATTCATGTGTTCTAATCTGAAGTTAAAAGTAGAGCGAGTTTTTTATTCTAGATATGAATATACTTGATTGAATATGTTCCTTTCTATAACAGAAACAAATCTCACTTGCTAGTGATAGCAAATGGTTGTTGATTGTTTTATTAGGTAATGTTTTCTAGACACTGAAGGTACAAAGAATTTGTGTTTAAAATTTATTCAACTTAAAATGGTTTGTATCTTTGTAGCCTTGGCTTTGTGTTGCACAAAGTAGGCATTATAAAATGTTTATTGAATTAAAGATGCTGTGCAGGTGATTTTTGAATTCTCTTTTACCTTGGTGTTTTGCTTTCATATTTTAAGTTAAAGTGTTAATTTATGTTGTAGTTGGTAAACATGTCTCTCTGTTTAAACTTATTTCCTTTTTTGTTCTATAGGCAGAGTGACAAGGAGGCAAGCCAAATATTTTAATAGAGGAAAAACAGGACATTTTTATTTCGATAATTACATACGCAATGTATGATGTACAAACCCTTTCACTTAGATGTCTATTGTTGGAAATTATTTCCTTATTGTCATTTTAATAAAAATAATTAAATCTCTTTTTAGCATGTTAGAGATAAAATTAAACTGAAAAACTCTATGGTATGCATGGGAATATTAAACTTGCCAATGCAACAGCTGCAAGACTGGGGAAAACAGAAGACGCTGTTAGAATACAGATCGTATTTCGGGAAAGAAAACATACGCACATGTGCAATGGTGTCAGTATATGTGTGTATTGTATAAATATAGTGTGGTGCTTAAAATCAGTAATTGTTACAGTCTTCATTAGACTAGAAATAAGTTGAAGAGACCTCTAAACTATATCCTGAGTATGAGTAATGATAACTCTTATTTTTACTAGGTATTGTGGAAATGCCTTTTTAATAGAAGATCTAGATTTTGAGAAATTCTAAAGGATAAATAAGCTAAAATTATTAAAAATAGAACCATAATCATTTCATATAAGTCACCTTGCTTCTATTGTATCATTTTAACTATATCTTTCCTAGTATAGCTTATACCTTTTATTATTTTTTAAAATTTTCTAGTGAATTTATTTTAATACATATTGCTTTATGAATCACGTTGGGAGAGAAAAATCAGAGCAAAAGGGGAAAACCACAGGAGAGATAAAAAACAGAAAAAAGAAGTGAACATAGCATGTATTGATTTTCATTCATTTTTCTTAGTTCTTTTTCTGGATATAGATGGCATTTTCTATCCAAAGTCTATTGGGATTGCTTTGGATCACTGAACCATTGAGAAGAACCAAGCCTTTCATCGCACATTTTTACTGTTATTGTGTACAATGTATTCCTGGTTCTGCTTGTTTTTACTCATCGATCAATTTGTATAATCCGTTTTTATTATTGACATCTTTTTGTGAGCAAACTCCTTGAGTACAGAGGATAGTTTTGTTTTTAATGTTTTTATTCCCAGTACCTAATACATAGGGAGTACTTCATAAATCCTCATTTAGTTGGACTAAGAAAAATTCTGTTACAAGGCACTGATCTTCCAATTCATGTATTATTTTTTGCCTGGTTGCCCTTGGATTATACTCACAGTATGCCCTCCAGACGGTAGTCAGAGAATTGGAAACATGTAAACTTGCAACAGTCCATTGGCTTCTTATTCAGCAGGTCAGGTATAGAACACTTCTGGGGGAATGAAGGAAACTACTCAGTTCAATGATCCTTCTTCTCATTCGTGTAAATACCTTTTTAACAAGTCAAGCTGACAAGCATTTATCCAACATTTTTGATGTACTGGGGCTGTGCTAAGTGCTGAGAATATAAGTGCAAACAGAAAGTACCTGCCCTTAAGGAGCTGACATTCTAATAAGGGAAATTAATGTGTAAAGGAAGCAGAAAAGGGAATGAGAAAGAAAAAGTACTGATGCTTAGTGGACTTGGTGGAGAAAGTGGATTGTAGTTAGGGGCGATCTGGTCATGTACTTTGGAAACCATCCATATCTGATCGTGGCTGGTGACTTTATCATAAATCTAAAACTCACCAGTTAGAAGCATTCTTCTGTGTCATTTTATAAAACATGGGTAGCTTTGGCGTGCTTTGGCTGTCTATCTCTTATCTTACTTGGCAGCTCAGTTAAAGTACATTATTACACTGACCCTTCCTCCCCCCTCCAAAAAAATCTGGCTATTGTTTATTTCAAGGGAGCAACTTAAATTAAGAGACTTCATTTTACAGGGATTCTAGTAAAGATGTAAAATTGTTTTTTTTAATTAGGCATACATATTTATACAGTTATCTTGCTGCACAAGAAAAATCAGATCAAAAAGTAAAAAAAAAAAAGAAAAAGAAAAAGAAAAGAAAAGAAAATTCAAGCAAACCACAGCAAAAAGTTAAAATAGTATGTTGTGATTCACCCTTAGTTCCCACAGTCCTGTCTCTAGATGTAGATGGCTCTCACCATCATAAGATCATTGGGACTGGCCTGAATCAAGATGTAAAATTTTGATAAGTCAAAAACCTTGTTTCCTGTCCTGGAGATTACAAGAGCATGATATTATACTTGCTGAGCTTTACTGGATCTCAGTGGTATTTGTATGATTCTTGTTCATGTTTTTTTCTAAGTCTCATCCCCTCTGACTTCTCCATAGAAAATATTTCTCCCTCCCTATTAGTCTTTCATATGTGTTGTCTTTTCCTAATAGAATATAAACTCCTTGAGGGTAAGATCTGGTTGGTCTGCTCTTGTTTCCTCAATAAGGTAGAGAGTCAGAACACTCCAAAGCAGCTCCTTGAGGGCAGATACTTTGTGTTTGCACTTACTTAGATTCCAGGAGTATTTAGGGAATACTTTTTGATTCCATCATTATCAAACTAACTCTGGAGACCTTCCTACAGTTACTTATGCTCTGTGTGTGTTCTCTTGCTTGATATCTGATTAGTGTCTCCCCTCTCCTGGTTCTGGATGCTGGTTTTTCTGCCATTTTTCCAGCATAAGACCATATTATACAAGTTTATGCACATTGGAGTTGGGGAAGGTCATAGTTTACTGGTAGTTATTTCCATTTATGGTATGTTAACTTGGTCTTCCATTTCAGTGGAAGGTTGAGGATGGGTTTTTCTGATAGCTATTGGTTCTTTGTGCTATAAACTCAACCATCAATCACTATTTTTTTTTTCCTTATGCTGAGGCAGTTGAGGTTAAGTGACTTGCCCAGGGTCACACAGCTAGGGAATGTTAAGTATCTGGGACCAGATTTGGACCCAGGTCCTCCTGACTTCAGGACTGGTGCTCTATCCACTGTGCCACCTAGCTGCTCCCAATCACTATTTCTATCCCATCAAACCACCAATAAAAATGCTGACATTTGAAACGTTCTGAATGTATTGGTATGTACTTGTATGTGTTGTATCTGTTTATAAGGATGTGTTTTGAGGTAAAAACTTTTTTTTTCATATTTAGAGTCATGCACATAGTAGGCACTTAAATGATCAATCAAATTTGTTGGATGGGTCAGAGGAACTTTGCCTCAGTTCCCAGAGTGTAAAATATGACCCCTGAAATTTGTCTGCAGAGATGGAGGAGGATTTTGACAGAAGGTAGACACATAGTTAAGAAAAGTAAAAGAATGGCTTATAGAATGAATTTTCATCCAAATCTCATTTATAAATGTAGTTTTGCTGTGGGGGAAAAAAGAATAAAATCAAGTTACTGCTTATCGAGATACACACACACACACATATATTTATATATATTCAAAGTTATTTATTTGACCAATTAAGATATAAAATGGAGGACATGATACATATGTTGGATTTAACGGGTATTTTAACATTTAACATGTATTGGGACTATCTGTCATCTAGGGGAGGGGTGGGGGGAAGGAGGGGATAATTTGGAAGAAAAGGCTTTGCAAGGGTCAATGTTGAAAAATTACCCATGCATATGTTTTGTAAATAAAAAGCTTTAGTTAAAAAATGGAGGACATGTTGGGGCAGTCTAATTACTTTCCCTTCTTAGATATACTGTTCCGTTTCAGTTGTAGCTATCCAGTATTATTAATGGCCACCCACCTTGTCACAAGTAGGAGAGAGTCCAGGGTACCAAGATTGAAACTTTGAGGAACATTCACTCTTAGAGTCAGGAGAGCATGAGGAAACAGAGCTCAGCAGTTAGGTGCTTTGAGGCTACAGTTAGATACAGTCATTGCCCTTTTTGGTTTTATAATATTCTGGGAAAAGATTCATTAGAGCCCTCTGAATTATAGATTCTACCTTCAGCATATTCATGATGTTTATTGGCATAATATTCATAGCTATTTATTTTCCTGTTAACTTGAGTAATTACTCTGCAGAAACCCTTGTGTTCACGAAGTGGATTACATAATTAGTTCTCTAGGAAATTGGATTCTTTACCCAAGGGATAAAGGTAATATTACGCATTGAGTGGGAATACTATGTTCTGGGAAACCCAGGGGTTTTTTCAGACTAAAACCTGGCATTCTTTTGTATTAAGTCCCCTTTCAACCCCATTTGCATAGCCCACACACAAGTTAGATTGGTCCCCACACTAATGAAACAAAATTATATTACCTTTGTCACTTTTTCAGCTAGTCACAGTTTGTGTTCATTAAAATTCCATCCCTGATATTGATTCTTTTGGTCAAAACATCAGGAGGAGTCTGAAAGTAAACATTTTGGAGAGTAAACTTTTAGATGAATTAACTTTTCTTTTGTATATTAATTCAACCAAAGTCATAAACTGGCTCAGTGTGGCTTGAATAGACTGTTTTATAGTACTTTTCTTGGTATTATTTCATGGCATACAAATGATATTGGATCTAGACAGTAATGTTCTAGTTAACCTATTTAACAGATGTTGCCTTCCCCATATTTTCCCCCTCACACTATGTCTTTAAAAAAATACACAGATATCCCATTCCTGATTTTATTCAGGAGACATAATTTATCGGTTATTGGCATTTCCCTGGCTAATCAATCCTATTGTTTAGTATCTTCATACATTAACCCCTTTCATATAGCATAAGCATCAATTATGCTGGTTGCTGTGTGAATGAAAGACAGCTTTATCATTGCATTTGCCATTGGGTTTTCAGTTGGTTACAAATTATGTGTGTTACAATAACTTTTCAGATAGTAACTTCTTGGGAAGGGGAGCATTCATTCAACAAGTATTTGTGATTAAAGCATTATGCTAAACTGGGGAGACTGAGGTAAAAATGATACAGAACTTGCCATCCCTTATCTTAAGAATAATAACTAATCTTTATGTAATACTTTAGTTTGCAATAACACTTTAGATATATTATCAAGTTATATATATATACATATATATTTGTTATATGTATTATATATATATCTTTATATATATAATTTAAATCTCATGATATGTTATCTCACAGCACACATTCTACTAAAGGAAAACAACAGATAGACAAAAATGAATGTATACAAAGGATGGGTAATAAGTTGTAAGAATATTGCTTGTTAGGATCAGGAAGGACCTTATGTGGGAGATGGAACTCAGCTGACCCTTGAAGGAAGCTGGGAATTGAAAGGCAGAAATGAAGAGGAAAGCATTTTAGATAGAGAGACAAGCTTGGGCAAAAGCTGGAGGCAGGAGATGGAATGATGCTTTTGGGGAGATGAGGATGCAGTGGATACTGGTGTAAGTTACAGTTTGGCAAGAACTTAGATTAGCAGAAGCAGGGCAGGAATGAACAATATCTGGAATATAGGTTAAGGCCAAATTGTCAAGGGCTTTAAATGTCCACTGAGATATTTGTCTTTTGTTCTACAGACAGGAGAAGCAGATCTGAGTCAAGATTTGATAGTCAGATCTGAGTTTTTACTAAAATAATGTGGAAAATGGATTGAAGACAGAAATCTGAAGCAGGGAGATGAATCAGGAGGATATTGCAATAGTCACGACATAGAATGTGCCGTGTGAAGTACAAGGAAAATAACCTTGGACCCAGGTCTGCTACTACTGGTGTGACCTTTGACAAATTTCTAGTGGGGTTGCTCCTTCAATTCCCTATTTATAAAAATCAGAGGAATGCACTAGGATATTCAGACTGAGTTTCAAATCCGTGCTCCTTTTAACACTGATATGTTACTGCACCCCAAGGGTGTATTCCTGCATGTTCAGGCTATTCAGTAGGACATTTTCTTTAAGCCCAAAATTAATTTTCTGAATTAGTCTTTTGATGAGGTTCAGCTAGGTTTGTGCTTTGACATCATTAGTATGACTTAATTCTATTTTACCTTGTATTTCATAGTATCCACTCAAATCATTGGACCCTAAGATTTAACACTGTAATGGACCTTTATTTTATAGATGAGGGAACTAGAGACTAGAAAGCCATGTCATGTGTTGTTTTTTTTTTTTTCCAAATTGTTCTCCAGATTCTCCCTGATTAAGCTGACTGCTCAATTTTTTACCCTCAAGAAGATTTAGACCATAATTGTTTATAGTGCAATTTATCTCTCTACCTAGCCTAAATACACTTATCTTTATGGTCCTCCTTTCCTCCAGTCTGACTACTGTAGCCATTGATCTCTGTTCCTCTTCTGAAATATTAACAATGTTTGCAATCATACTATAGTATACAATTTAGAACTCAATTTTATGTCTCCTTCCCCTATCATCCCTTCCCTCCCCTCCCCACTTTCTCAGGTCAGACTTCTGATTTTATCAATGTGGAGAACTCCTGGTATAAAAACTCCTTCCACAAATCTGTAACAAAAATTTTCCTGTTGTTTGGAAGGTGCTGAGAGGTCATACACCCTGAATGTCTGGGCTGGAAACAGAAGTCTTCCAGACCAGGCTTCTATCACACTGTTATGTTCTGCCTCCATATTGTCTTTTTGGGGTTCTGTAGTTTATTTGTTATCTTCTCTCCAGAAGGACCCCAAGTTCAAGAGAAATGACTTTGCCATATTCTCTGTCTTGCTGTGTTGGTCCTTGTGTATGAAAGATTATAAACTGTTATCAAAGATACTTAGCAGAGGGTCGCTTGGTAGAATTAGACTATTTGTTATGATTTTAGGCAGAAGATACTTCTTATTAAATCTTTTACTAGAAGAAAGGAGAGATTTGTAAAGTATATTGCTTCTTTCTTGAAGATGATAAGCCATTAAAAATATAGAAGAAAATGAAAAGTGATAAGATAGTGAAGGCAGAAATTAAAAAAAAAATCCAGCCTTTAGGAAATTTTCCTTTTTTTCTTCAGGGTAATAGATGAGTCTTTGCTTTCTATCTGTATTTGAGATTTTTAAAAACAGAGGGACATCTCTCCCTAAAAATGAAGTTTTTTTGTTTATCCAGCTGGCTGGAATGGCTCAGAGCCTTGGAAACCTATAGTGAATTTTTGGAATCCTCAGAGCTGCCAGCCACAATTTATTAATCTCAACCGTGCTAGCCTTCTTCAGCCCTCAAGAGTTAGTCAAGTTGCCAGCTCTGCTGGAAGACAAAGATAGCCTTTTCATTTTGTTGATTAGAGTATTCCTAGCAGGTCCACTGCATTTATCAGTTTTGTTCAGAATGTGGTTACTGATTGTTTTCATATGTGTTTTCCAGGAGGGGGAAAAATTCCTCCATAGTGATTTTTAATAATTTAGCTTCTGAAGTCCTGTCCAGAATCTCAGCTTAAGTTTCTTTACCAAAAACATTTACTCCTTGTAATAAGCTAACTGCCATTTAGCAAAGTTGAGAGGGTATAATATAGAATCTATTAAATTTTTGATTAAGAGGAAATTCATGAGAGGTTTAATGTAAATTTATAAGACATTACAACATATAAGTTTTGTAAAAAGGTTGAAACTTAGATATGCTCATTAATATGGCATGTATAGAGAGAACAAATATATGTGTTTGGAATATAGTAGTATTTTATTGTATTTCTTCAAGCTTTAATAGAACAAGATAATACTAATTGATTTTCTAAGTCTTTTCACTGAGCAAAATATTTCACTCAGGCAGTAGCTAATCCTAAAAAGTTGTATAATTTTAACACTCTTTCCCAAAAGGATATAACCAGTAGTTCTTATTTAAGTGATTACATTGAATTGCCTATTTTACCTTTTAAAACAAGTGTAGGAAGTAATAAAAAATGCTTTGTAAGTTGAACAAATCTATGACAAAATTCATCAACCTTATGGAAAACCTTTTTTTTAATCTATTATTTGAGAAGATTTTGGCAATTTTTATACATAATGGCTTTTTGCAAGTGTAAAGCTGATGTGGTTAAAGACACTTTCTTTAGTGTAGTTAGTAAAAGAATGAAACATTCCATTTCTGTTGAATATTAGTGGTAATCTAAATCTTCATGTAAAAAAATATAACTTCATTGTTTTATAATGTGGGCCTGCTGCATATTTCCTTTATATTAAATTACACAGATGAAAAGAAGGGAAGAACTGTTTTTTCCTATTTTTATTGCTTTTTTTCTTCTGTCCATTTCCATGTTATTTTATAACTCTGAACCAAACCTATGACTTTGTTCATGTCAAAATGAATTTATAGGGAATAAGAATTAGGGCTAGAAGGGACCTTAAAAGTACTGTCATCTATAGTATTCATTTATAGATGAGTGAAACAGGTTTGGAAATGTTTAGGGGCTTGTTCAAAGAAAAGCAAGCAGCACAGATAGAGTTTGATCCCAGGTCCTCTTAATTAACACATTAATACATGTAGCTTTGTAGCTACTCTATTCTCTCCTGGAGGAGTGAGACCAACCGTAAAAGAATTAATAATTTTATGGAGTAGAATAGGAAGTCTTTACGACCACTTCCTGCAGTATATTTTTTTTGTTCCAAAATGCCTATGAAGATGATGAATGCTTATAAAAGGTAGAATGTACCTTTGTATGTAAAGATTAATAATAATTATAATTTTATTATTATTTTTATTAAAGCTTTTTATTTTAAAAACAAATGCATGAATACTTTTCAACATTCACCCTTGCAAAACCTTGTGTTTCAATTTTTTTCCTTCCTTTTCCCCCACCTCCTCCCTTAGATGGCAAATAATCCAGTATATGAATAACTAGTATTTTAATAGCACTTTAAGATTTACAAAGTACTTTACAAAAGTTATCTCATTTGATCTCGTAGCAACCTTGAAAAGTAGCTGCTGTTATTATTCCCACTTTTACAGTTGTTCAGTGATAATACTAAGATCACACAGTTAATGTCTGGATGCAATATATTAAAAAAAGTATGGCTGCATATATTTATAACTAAATTTTTATATATGCACCTACCTGTATTTTATGTGTCTATATTTAAGGCCTAACAAGCTTAAGAATTCTAAATGAATAAAATATGAATTTTGGAAGCACTGGTTCTTCCACTGTCCCCTCCAGTGATAATAATGCACTTTCTTGTGTTTTATTACACCTTTGTTTTGTTCACTTTTTTTTTTTTTGAATAAGACAGAACCTGCTGTTGTTAATTACATAGATCCAGGTGAAGGAGGAGCTAGGAATACAGTGATTTTGCTTCTGCCTCGTCCTACCTAATTCTTCCTAGGAAACTGATGCTTTCTTGCTTGTGCTAGACAGTGAGCATCATTCTCCCCGTCAGCAGAGAAAGGTACATTTCAAGACTGAGAATGTGAATTCAGCCCGGCTAATATCCTCTTGAGTATTCTTGGAAAACAAAGATGTTTTAAATAGAGCACAGGGAATAAATAGGGGATAGAGTCTTGATTTTTTTTGATGTGTTCAAATAAAAGTATATATAAACACAGTGCTGCAGTTAGCTCTGGTTCATTATGTTAAAATTGTCTGCCCGTGTCTGCCCCCAAGACCAAGGCCCTGAAAGAGGCAGACTGAAGTGGTAATCTCTATAGCCTGATCTGATAGGGACATCGGAGGAAATGGAGTCAAAGGTATTTTATTAAGTCCCCTGCTCCTTCTGGATGTGGATGCTGACTCAGTTGCCCTTTCTGTAAAGTCTGTTCAAATGCTTGAAGTAATACAAGGTCAGTGGACTTGATTGTGTATGGAGATGATCATACTAGAGAATCTATAAGATTCTGAAGAAGAAACCCTGAATGGTTTCACTAAAATATTATTACAAGTAGCAGGAGAATCAATTTGAATTCATAAATAATATTTGTTAAATGTTCTTATGTGCCAGGAAAGGTCAAGATAGACCTTGTTCTCAAGGTGCTTATAGTCGAAAAAGGGAGTCCAAAGAAGCTATATGCAGGATAAATTGGAGGGGAAAGCCATTAAAATTAGAAGACCAGAATGGGCTTTTTTTTTAATTAAAGCTTTTTATTTGCAAAACATATGCATGGGTAATTTTTCAACATTGATCCTTGCAAAGCTTTCTGTTCCAAATTTTTCCCTCTTTCCCTTCACCTCCTCCCCTAGATGGCAGGAAGTCCAATACAGGTTAACTATGTTAAAATATATGACAAATCCAATATATGTATACATATTTATACAGTTATCTTGCTGTACAAGAAAAATCGTATCTACAAGAAAAAAACCTGAGAAGGAAAACACAATGCAAGCAAGCATTAATAGAGAGTGTGAAAATGTTATGTTGTGGTCCACATTTCACATCCCTCTCTCTGGGTGTAGATGGCTTTGTTCATCACCGAACAATTGGAAATGGTTTGAAACATTTCATTGTTGAAGAGAGCCATGTCCATCAGAATTGATCGTCATATAGTATTGTTGCCATGTATAATGATCTCCTGGTTCTGCTCATTTCATTCAGCATCAGTTCATGCAAGTCTCTCCAGGCCTCTCTGAAATCGTCCTGCTGGTCATTTCTCACACATACAATAATATTCCATAACATTCATGTACCATAATTTATTCAGCCATTCTCCAATTGATGGGCATCCATTCAGTTTCCAGTTTCTAGCTACTACAAAAAGGGCTGCCACAAACAGAATGGGCTTCTTAATTGGGAGACATAAGCAAGGAAAGCACGGAGCTGGTGTGATCTAGCGCTGGACGGGCACATCTGGTGAACAAGGAAGTGCGCTTTCCTTTGGTTTTCTGCCCAGTGGCCCTTCTTGGACATAAAGCTTTAGGCGTGAAGAAGTCTTGGCCCCCAGCCGAGACACTGCTGTCCTTTAGGTTCACATCAGCTCTGGAACCACAGGATTTGTGGCCACTTTAGGTAACTTGAGAGAGTGCATAGGCCCTCCTGCTTGTCCATTGTTGGGGGAACCCCCAACGGGACAATGCACCAGTGAGGTTTGCTTGGCAGCCACCATAGGAGGCACCCCTGCCCCCTCCACGGCCCTTCTGGGGAGATTTGGAGTGCCTGCTGAGAGCCACCCTCCATGCCGCTGGGCAGATGTCTTTGGAGTATCTCCTAGGAGACACTGGAGGGGGCCCGAGGATGGGCCAGGCGCATCCTGCCTGGTAATGACCGTAGGGAGGTTAGAGGGTAATGCAGAGGTGCCAGCTAAATGTCATAGAGTTGAAAGTTAAAAAGAAAAAGTACGTTTCCGTCTGTACTGTTGTTCAGTAGTTTTCTCTCTTTGGAGGTAAATAGCATTTTTCATCATGGATCCCTTAGAATTGTCTTGCATCCTTGTCTCAATCAGAATTAAAGTATTTTACTAATCACATTGATTATAGTCCCCAAATACTATATTTGAGGTGATCAGGTAGTGTAAGTAAATAGAGTATTGGACTTGAAATCAGGAAAACTTGAGTTCAAACATGACCTGAGTTTTTCCTAGTAGTGTAACTATTGGGCAAGTTCCCACCCTTCCATCCCTTTCCCTTTAATCTGGTCTTAATAAAGATAGTTGAAATACCTTTAGTGACCTAAAAAAATTAGTGGGCCTTCTCTCTAGAAATAAGCAATTTAATTCTATCTTTTTTTGGAGAGTAGTGGAATATGTCAGAAATCGAAAGAACTTTTAGAGGTTTATTTTCCCCCTTCCCCCCAGAAACACCTCTGATGAATGATCCTGCCAATTCTTCTGTTACTTATGGCAGAGGGCTTCCTGCCTCCCAATCCATCCATTGTTGAAACTCCGTTGTTAGGATATACTTTACATTCCACTGATAATTATTAGTTCACTTTAACTTCTGGACATCGGTGCTGGTTCAGTCTTCTGGAGTCAAGCTAAGTAAGTTTGATCTTTTTTCTGTTTGAACTGTAGCAAGATTGGGCCAAATTTTCCTCACAGATTATACAGCAATTTGGCTTTTAGATTTGATAGCCTCCTGCTGGCTGTGCCCTGACTGTTATTTGTATTGCTCCTCTTGTATTTCAAGAATCAGCTGAAACCCAATGGTTAGAACAAAAATAGTAAGAAATGAAGTATTGACATTGATTATACAGCTTTTAAAAAAACGGAGTAGGGACTTAGCACAGGAAATGCCCATATTTATATTTAATAGATTATAGATAAGATGCAGAGAACATGTAACAGTAAGAGAACTGATAAAAGAATGTATTCCTTATGTGTATTTTTATTCAGTAATCTCCTTGAGGAAAGAAGTACTGTTTTGTAAAAAAATAATAATAATAATTTGGGTTTCCCTCAGTGCCTAAATATATATATATGTGTGTGTATATGTATATATACACATATATATATGTATATAAATATATGTATGTATACACACATATTGTGCAAATATATATAATAGAATATATTACATATATAGTTATATATGTATAAATATATATAGTGTGCATAAAGGTATTTATATTATACATAATACATAATATATATTTTACACCCATAGTGTTAAAGTTGATTTTATATGATGTTTTAAGGTTTACAAAATACTTTATGTATAATATTTCAATAATAATTTGATAAATATTTGTGAGTTGAGTTAAAGAAGTAGGAGATCCTTTGATGGATTTTTTATGGATTTGGGGGATTTTCTTTAAAACAGGGCTTGTAAAAAGGATGAAAATGTTTCTAAAAAAAGATGGGAATGCATCTTCTTTAATGTCATTTCCATTGATGATATAATAATTTTTGATATTGAACCATTTTATAGTATTAAGATCTTTGGTGGTAAGAATTTTTTTAGGGCTTTTAGTACTTGTGTCAACAATAGCCATAGAATCAGTGGCCAAGTCACATCCCTGTGGGAAATTGGTTCCTGGGATGATAGTTCCAAGGCCTGGACTAGAAGTTGCTACTTGTGGGTTTCTCAGCTTTACCTTGCAGTCCATGGCAGTTGGTCAGCAGTTGGTAAAGGTGTTAAGAATTGCATCCCAGTCACTGATGGCTTCAGGATCCAGGCTATAAGCAGGCTTGCTGGGATAGGGGGTGGGTGGGAAGATATTCTCACTGATATTCTCAAGACTCTTGGCTTCAGGGTCCTGGACTATCTTCATGAAGGTCTGATGTATGGTTATTGAGGTGGTATATTAGTATGAGTTGCCTGGCTTTTCTTCATAAGTATGACTTTTGTTTAGGAGGTAATTTGAAATTTTGTTTCATTTCATTTCTATTCATTTTTTAAAATTAAAAAAAATTGTTTTTTTAAGTTTCAAGCTTCAAATTCTTTCCCTCACTCCAGCCTCTCCCTAACCTATTGAGAATGCAAGTAATTTGATACTCATTCTGTGTTCTTAATAGCTTCACTCAGGAATTAATGATCTCCATGGTTTTCATTGCAATGTTTAATTAGCTCAGTGCAGAGTGGACAGTGGACTGGCAGAATAAAAACAAGGTACTAAGTGTAACTGAAAAGGACATTTACCGGTGACATTTATCTTTGTATCTTTTTATTTCTCCTCTTTTTCTTCTAATTTTCTTCTTCCCATTTTCCTTTATCATTTCTTCTTCATTAAATCCCTATCTTCTCTACCTACACATCCAATTCCTTAGCTGTCAGAAGTACCCAAAAAGTATTGTGTTTTCTGGTTACTGGTATCTAAAGCTAAAAAGTTCCTAATCCATTTTGTTTAAAAACAAAAAAAAAAACCATGCAGTAGAAAAGAAAAAATACTTATAGAATTAAAGCCACCTCTCCAATATCCCTGGAGCTCACTAACTAAGCACAAAAAGAGGGACGTCTGTAAGGAACGATTGCGTTAATCAAACTTGTTTAAGTGACATTCATTGTGGAATTTGGGATAAGTTTCTTATTTTTTAATTAATATCTTTTATTTTTATAGGCATAGAAATTGGAACTTTGATTTTTCTAATGTAAGAAAATTCCTCTTGAGGGCATTTTATTGTTATTCTGTTTATACCTTTGTAATCATTTATTACATTTTCATGGCTTGGGTTGCTTCATTTTGTATCAGCTCATTTAAGTCTTCCTAGTCTTCTCTGAATTTTTCATATTCAGTAATTTCTTATAACACTATAAAAATTATTATTATGAGTAACTTTGGAGTATATTAAACCTTTTTTTTTAACATTAACCTCCTTAGGTTACCTACTGCCTAGCAGTAGGACCTCTGTCTGGGTTAAAGGATATAGACATTTTAGTTATTGTGTTAGCATAATTCTAAATTGCTTTCCTCAATGATTAGATTAATTCATAGTTCCCCCCAAAATGTATTAGTGTGCCTGTCTTTTCTGCTGGCTCTTCAGGGAGCTGTTTCATTACTATGCTACTCCATGGACTATCTGACTTTGATAATCACAGCCTTCTGTTTGAACACTTTAATTTACAGAAGGATAAAAAGTAGATAAGAAATAACATGGCTTGATAAGCCATATTTAACATGCTGTGCCAGTATTGAATGGGGAGGGGAGGTTTGCTTTATAATAAAGAAGGAATGACTCCAAGGTCAAACAAATCCAGCAGTTGCTTGGTGATTTATGTGAAAATTTGCAATATTTCCAGTAGAAGTTACACTTGAAAAACCCAGCCTTTATTTTGGCATTAAACCTGGGTTCTATTTGGTCAAGCAAGAGTAAAGTGAGAACTATTAAAGTTGGGAGGAAGGTCTAACAGACAGATTTATGACGGCTAGTACCTAGTTTATTAGGTAAGCTGGCAGAGTCCTTGCTCTGGCAGAGCTGGTCTGGACCAACTTCTAAAGAATGCTGGTTTTAACTTTCTGGCATCCGGAGGGATGGATCAAGGTCCTAAGGGATGGAGTTACTGACACTGTCATGCTCTATAAATGTTCATTTCAGCCATAGGCTAGCAAGTAGACTTGATGTATACTGGAAGCACTATTGGTTTAGTATTTTCAACTCTGCCTGTGTACATAGAGTTGTATAGGAAAGGTGGTAACTGCCTCCCACTACTGGGTAGGTCCAAGGGACACGGTTGTTCAAGGGAACTCAGGCCTTTCTACCCTCCTTCCGTTCCATTTTTTTCATTTATGTAATGAAAGGCAGCCACCCTGACTGATTCCAAAAGTCTGTTCTATCTGCAAAATGTTTGGATTTTGTAAAGAACGGCCCGATTCTCCAGGAGCAAATCAAGAGCACTTACTAAGTGTTTCCTATAGCTCAGGCCCTGTGCTAAGTTCCAGGGGGGAAGTTACAAATAAAAAGTCCAGACCTCAAGAACCTTGAAAGTCAAGTATCTAGGGAGGGGAGAGGTGGGTACCCACCATGGTAATAAATCTAGAAGCAATGCCTAGAGAAGCTGGCTAGCTGGCTGGGCCTTCCTTGGAATGGTCCTTCCAGGAAGAGCTCACCTATGGGAGAAGGAGACTGCCCGGGCAAAGCAACGTGCCAGGGTGAGAAGGTCACAGGCTCTAGGGGAAATTGGGAGACAAAGTGGTGCTTGTTCTTTAGTCTTTCTCAAAGATCACGGGCTTTGTTTAGTTGTTCAGTCATGTCTGACTCTTCCTGACCCCTTTTGGGTTTTCTTGGCAAAGATCCTGGAGTGGTTTGCCATTTCCTATTCTGGTTCATTTTACAGATGGAGAAACTGAGGCAGCAGGTATAAGTGTCTTGCCCAGGATGACACAAGTAGTAAATGCCTGAGGCCAGATTTGAACTTGGGAAGAATCCAGGCCTGGCTCTATTCACTGTGTCATCAAGTACATGAGGTCTTAGTTTTCTCCAGTTCTTTACTTAAAACGGAAAAGAAGAAACCAAACAGAAAAATGAACAAACAAATAAAAAACCCAGAGCAGCTACAGATTCTTGTACAGGATTGCATCCCTGATGGGAAGAGATAAGGGCCTAATTTCTCTCTCCTCACTTCGAGGTAATCAGCATTTTCCATTCAACCAAGGCCAGGTAGCAAGAAGCCAGCCCAGGAAATCCTTGCAGAACAAAAGCTGAGGCATCTTGAAACTTACCATAACTTTCCAGGATTCGAGGAATTGGATAAAAATGCTGGCTCTGCTACCCGCACTGCCTTTGTGATTTTGGACAACTTATTTTACTTTGTTTCTTCATCTCCGATATGAGTGAATTGGGCTGATGATCAGAGGCTGCTTCCAGTTCCAAATTTATGATGTTATCACTGAGAATGGCTCAGGACCAGTTAGGATCCCTCTAAGTTATATCTAGAGCAGTTTTTTCCTCCCTCAGGGCAACCTTAGGCTTGATTGCTTCAATCTTAAAAACAAGAATTTCATCTGGCACTAGATGGACCCCAGGACTTAGTAGCCATTGTTTCTTTGGAGATGATTTTTAGTGATTGAGAACTGGAAATGCTAATTAATTGACTTGTAAGTTTTTCTTGAAATCTAGAAAGATCTGTAGCAGAAGAGTTACTTAAAAACAGACATTTTCCTTTTGGCATGTAGTAAGCAAAATATATTTGTATGTAACTAATACTATTAGCAATTAAAACAGTACCACGCGATAATGAAAATAAGAGAAAAATGTCATGTATAATTCTGAGAAGAAAATAAAAAATTGGCAGAGGCCCAAATATTTGGTAGCTTCTCCCAAAATTAGAAGGAAGGCCCTAGATACTTGAACACAACATTAATCCTGCTTCTAGGCAAAATTGAGGTCAAACTATCCTTATCACTACTTCTATGCAACTCCCACTGGCTGGAGTTGATATCTCAGAGAGTTCCATGCTAGGAACTCGGGGCATATTTTGGCCCAGAACTTATTAACTTTGGCAACAGCCAGGGTAGCTTGTCACTCTGACAGAGTTATTGAAAGTTAGATTAAATTATCTTCCCCCTGGAAAAAATCAAAGGTAGATCATTTTGAAGATTTGGTGGAGACAAAAGAAATGATAGCTCTTGGGTAGGTGTAATCTTTTTGTATGCTTTTTTTTTTCTAAATAAATTCAATACTGCCTTTTGAGAGTACCTCAAAACCATGAGTTTAAGGATCATAGAGCTGGAAGGGGTCTTAGATTTAGTCTGACACTTCATTTTATGGATGAAAACCATGAGAACCAGAGAGACTAAACTTGATAGTAGTGTGGGGGAGACCTGGCTTTTAAATCCAAGCCCTGTGACTTCAAATGCTTCATTTCTTCCCATTGTCCCACACTCCTTATGCTTTGTGAAACAGATATTATTCTCTTTTTTTTCCCCGAGGCAATTAGGGTTAAGTGACTTCCCCAAGGTCACACAGCTAGGAAGTGTTAAGTGTCTGAGGCCAGATTTGAACTCGGGTCTTCCTGACTTCAGGGCTGGTGCTCTATCCAGTGTGCCACCTAGCTGCCCCTGAAACAGATCTTATTCTCTCTGCAACTCTGGTGATAGAAGGGTTAATAAAAAGCCTTCCTAGAAAGGGAGCTGGTGGCGGCTGTGTGCTTTTTGTCGATGGCTAGGATTAATAATTCGGTTCTGTGTCTGTTCCCTTTCCAAGAGCACCTCTGTAGCAGATGTTACAATTTACTTCTTGAATTTGACCTCCTGTAGGAGCACCTTGCCTCTTTCTGTGAATTAGGAATCTCTCCCATGCACAAGAGAATCTTTCCATTCATGCATGAAGGATGCAAGCTTTGGGTTCCTATTTTGCTTTCTTTTATGTGTAACAGGAAGACTTTTCTGAGTGAAGTTGAAAACATAAAAAGCATATTTGAGATTGTATGATAATAAACTGTAATAGACGTGGTTCTTGTCAGCAATTCAGTGATCCAAGGTGATCCTAATAAACTTTGGATGGAAAATGCCATCCACATCCAGAGAGAGACCTCTGGAGACTGAATGTGGATCAATGCACACTATTTTCACTTTTTTTTCTTTCTCATGATTTTTCCCTTTTGCTCTGATTTTTTTCTCCCAATAAGACATATGGAAATATGTAAAGAAAATGCATATGTAAAGCCTAAAATAAGAAGTAAAACACAAAATTAGGAATGATGAAGCTTGCTTGGTCATGCTTCATTATGGGAATCACTTAATTATATCGTTGAGTCATATCCAACTTTTCGTGATCCCATTTGGTCTTTTCTTGGCAAAGTGACTGATTTGCCATTTCGTTCTCTGGTTTCTTTTACAGTTGAGGAAACTGAGGCAAATAGAGTGAAGTGACTTGTCCAGTTACACAGCTAGTAAGTGTCTAAGGCCAGATTTGAAGTCTGGTCTTTCTAACTCCAGGTCTTGCTCTCTGTCCATTGTGCCATCTATCTGCTCCTTTATTTTGAGGTTCTTTATTTTGTTTGTGCCCATATTTGTTGTTGTCTTCTACCAACTACTTCTACAGGGATGGAGAAATAAGTAAAGTTGGAGGGGGGGGGAACTATTTATTTTCTACAGCTAGAGGGAAATCTTCAGTTTCCTGGTAGTATATAGTGTGATACCTTACTCTGGAATCAGCCAGCTGTCCTTCTGGTTACTGCAAGTTTTTCCAAAAGAATGATAGCATCTTAGCACCAAAAAGTTGAGTTCTTTCAGTTCAGATACTCTGCATATCATGCTTCGAGTCTCCTTTTTCTTTCATGTTTATAGCATTTTGGCATAAGATATGCTTTGCTGAATTCATCCTTTTCATCCTCTTAGTGCCTAATCTTTTTTCCCTGAGTGGTTATCCGTACTCTATGCTTTTTCTTGGGGCTGATCAGTAATTTTGCCAATACTTTGTAGGCATTTGGTTTAAGAACATAAGAAATATTATCCTTCGTTTCTGTAGGATAGGATTTAGGATTAAGAATATTCTCAAAATGTCTGTAATCTGGAATTATACATATGATATGCAACATAATAATATTTTTCTATGCCATCAAAGATAGAAATGTGATCAGTGAGCAAGTGTAAAATGATCATAAAGATAAAATGTTAATACATTCAGGTAGATTTTAAAAATGGATAGCAGCCTAAAAATTGTATATTTGGAGATATTAAAAAATTAAACTAGATATAGCAGGCTTTTAAAATCTGCTGTTTTATATTAAATATTCATTTATCTGTTTAATCTGCTCTTAAATCTCAATTCAGACATTTAGCACAAATTATTCAACTTGTAGACCTTAGAAAGGTTTTCAATCTTTTGCTTCCTTTGCTTTTTTCTTTAAATATAAAGTTTTTTTTAAAAATCAGTTTCTGGCTCAGATGCACATGCAGACAAATACCTCCTATGTTCCTAGTTTCTGCTGGGCAGAATATGGCTGGCTTGGAAAGGCAAGAATTAATGAATTTAAAGGATGGATACTTGGCATCCTCAGAAGGCTTCATATTATATAGGAAAAAGGCCTAGTTTCAAATTGAATTAACACTCTTTGAAACATTACTAACATCTGAAGTCACAAGACTATAGCCATTTAGGAATTGGAGAAAATTACCCGCATCAGTCCATATTACCTTTTCTTCTCCTGTTAAGTTGTTAAAGACCTAAATTCAAGCTCAAGGACTTGGGGCCTGTATAAGTGCAAGCAAGCCTACCAAACATTAAGTCTTAGAAGAAAAAAAGGAAGGAGCTATGGACTTTATTTTCTATCCTAACAGCATCAAAGACCATCAGTCATCTGAAAAGCACAGTCCTGTGTTTCTCTTTTCCTAAAAGACATTTATTTTACAGACTCATCTCTTTCAAATTTAACTTTGTTTCTTTCAGACCTTGCATCTTTGGGCTTATGATTTACATGATTACTGTCAAATAATTTGAAGCAACATGGGACCAAATTGGTCAACCAGTGAAATTCTTGACTTTAAGATAGGGAAAAGAGGGATCAGTGCAAGAATACAGATTTATTTTGGGAGCTCAGTTTTACTAGTGGGCCTTGGAGACCATTTTAAAACTCCTGTTAAATTACAGTGATTACTAGGTTTGTTTGTGGGGGGAAAAACTATATAAAGGTGACTAGATGGATGATTTTTTTTCTTGGTTTATCCATAAGATGCTTTTGTTTGTTTATTTTTTTGTTTGTTTTTTGAAAATAGTCATTATTGCAGGATTACATGATGGAGCCTTTTGGCAGCCCAGCCTAAACATTATAATGTAATACGATGCATAGTTTTATTGCCTTGTTAGTCTCCCAGGCTAACTCTGGAAGATGAAATTGAATTGTTTTTCACTTTTATCCAGTTTCTGCACTCTCTTAAATTTTAGATGTATTCAGTTTTTCTTGTCTCTAATGGAACTAATCTGTTCCTTTGACAGGATAGCAAAGCCCTTTTCACCAAGATCATTGGTGTCAAGTAATTAGCAGTTCTGTGTCCGATGGAAACCATGTACTTTGCTTCTTTTCACCAATCAGGATTTGTGTTGCAGATGAGCTGATCTAAATTCTCTCCTGCTTTAACAGGAGCCCTTTTCCAAGGAGACATGTTACTCGTAGCTCCAAAGTCATAGCTTTGACTGAATGGAAAATACAATTGTGGAACATGGCTTGCTTTTACATGTCCAGTTAGTACCCCTGATAAGAATTCATTCATGTCATTTTATTCATTAATTATTTCTTATTTTATAAACATTTTGTATGTATGTCAGAGTAACTTTCTGAAATAAATATATTATGCATATATACTTAAATTCTCAAAGCCAGTAAATTAAAAAAATAAGCATGATTGGAGTTATTTCATATTTGGTATATGATATAACATCACTAATATGTTTATGTGTATGAGTATAATAATATTTTTGTATTTAAACATAATTGCTTTTAATTGGATAGCATATATATCATACAGGGCCATGCAAATGTGAACTATTGTTATTAGATGTGCAGATTTATACACATACATATACACATACATACATAATACAAACACATATAAATGCATGCACACATAACACACATATAACATATGCACATACACATAAGCACATGTGTGTATACAGACATACATCTAATAGAAAATGTTTTTACATTTTTGAAAGTATTGAGACCGTTACTTTATATTTAATTTAGATTAATATGTAGACTGTTTGGGTTGCAGAAAATGTTAGGTCATTTGAAACTTTGAGTTAAGGTCTCCTTGTCAAGGAAGAGCATAAAAACTCAAACTCCTACATGTGTGGGAGCTTTTTTTTTTTTTTTTTGAGCTTTTTCTGAAAGAAAAGTTTGGTGATTAAGCCAGAGAAATATGAAAATGGAGATTTACAACAGAAAGCTTGATGCACTTTGAGCTAAAGCCAGACATGCAAAGTGAGGATGCTATCCATAGTTTGGACTATAGATGTCCAAGAATATTTTGCAAAACATGTCAAACAAGTTACACACAAAGTCCATTTTTTATACTTTGGATCTGTTGTTAACTGTCAACATGGGATACCCCGGTCCTTGATACTTACCTTTTACATATTCATTTATCTTACATTTAAAAAATGGAACAGAAATTCATACTTGATCTGGAAAGAGGTCAATCTTTATTCTGCTTATGCTATTCTAGGTTATTGCTCAAATGAAGATCAAAACCTCATGATTTTAGTGTAGGCAATTCTTTCCTGTCATACTGTATTACTTTTATTTCTGAGTAAACCACCACAGACTGGATTGTGAGTATAAAGCTGTCAATTAGTATAGATTCATTGACATGTGCTGAAATCTGACCTATACTCTGTGCAGCCAATTTGCTGTAACATAAATTTTTTCAATTAAATTAATAGAAAGTACATCAAAATGTGAAAAATTATAATAAGTGAAAGGTGATAGTTTGTTCTAATCTAAGAAATCCTGATATTTGAATTTTGAGAACTTCTCAGTGGCTTATACTTCTTCCATAAATGTTATTTTCCCCTTTCTCTCCACAACTCCTGCAAAATTCTCCTCTGCCTTGGGGAGCAGAACATAACCTACCCAGCTTTTTTATGCTTACGTCAGAACTAATGAAACTGGATGAAGATATGGTGATCTCTGCCCTTGACTTGATGGGCAAAACCTAATTTCGCTGTTTTGTGGAGCATTTCATTGAATCTTGATCCTGATCTGATATTCCCACCTTCCTATTGTGGAGGCCATTTCCTGCTGGTCTTTTCATGTCTGGTTTGAATTCCAAATCCATTGAATTATAGAATATCAATCAAAGGACTTTTTTAGAGGCCATCTAATCTATAGCTTAACAGGAACCAGTTATAAAATATTCCTAATAAGGCCTCAGCTAGTTTGCTTGAAGGCCTCATAAAAATCTCTCAAGAAATCAAAACCCCCCTGGGCTTCCATTCTTTCATCTTCATAATGAATGAATGACAAGGTATTTACTTATTGAGCTAATTATGTCCAAGACATTGGGATACAAACACAGTAAATCAGGAAAATCTCAATCCATTGGGAGCTTACATTGTAGTGAGAGAAAGAGAGCACATAATGGAGAGAGGGAGTCAGAGTCATTTGGGTAGGGTCTGGTTTGGAAATAATGGCCCAGAGGGCTTAGTTCTGGGGAAGGTACCTCATGGCCCAGGTTGGTTTCAAGGATTGAGACCAGAATTCTGATGTGAAGGAGATGAGGAAGACTGCCCAAGTTTGGAGCTGGGGGCAGGAAAGTGAAAATGGAGAGATCAATTTATCTCTTCTCTATTTTAGGATTGTTAGTAGCTAGGGATCTTCATGTTATTTACAGAGTGGGCCTTTGGACCAATTCTCCTATATTTGTTATGCTTCTAAGAAGCATGAGTAGTAGTAAGTTGCTATGACCAAAAATAGTATTTTTGAGGGTGGTTAGGTTTCAACTTGTGTACAACCTGATAGTGAGCTTTTCAGCACTTAGTTACTTGAACAACAAATATGTAGTCTCTTATCAAGTCCGCACTAAAAAGCCTTTTTTTCCAGCTTTATTACTTTTGATAAGCTAGAAATCTCCTCCATACTGTGATGAGACATCAAAGTAGTACTTTAGTTAAAGATATATCTAGTGATAACAATTATATATTTATTTAGCCCCTTTTTTTTGCTGTTTACAACAGTTCTGTGAGGTAAGTCATGCCTGAAAATAGTATTATTCCTGTTTTTTCAGGTAAAGGGGTCACATGGCTATTTAAGTATTGAAAACCCTGTTTGAATCTAATTCTCCTGATTGAAGAGTTGAGCACTCTTCCTAGATATCTCCTAGACATCAAGTAATCCAAAATAGGTTAAACATGTGCAATTCTTCTATACATATTTCCCCATTTTGCTGCACAAGATAAATCAGATCAAAAAGGAAAACAAATGAGAAAGGGAAAAAAATCTTAAGCAGATAACAGAAAAGGTGAAAATGCTATGTTGTGATCCATATTCAATCCCCAAATTGACTGAATGTGGATCTTTGATTTGATTTGATTGAGAATTATGGGGGTCCTTTCTCAGAAGGTTCTTTCCATCACAAGTCTGTTGGAATTGACCAGAATCACCTCATTGAGTCCCTCAGAATTGATCATTGCATAATCTTATTGTGGTTTATACAGTGTTCTCTTGCTTCTACTCACCACACTTAGCATCAGTTCATGTAAGTCTCTCTATTGCGTCTTTTTTTTAAATCCCCTATACTTGGCACAGTGCTTGGCATCTAGTAGGCATTTAATGAATGTTGATTGATTGATTGTCTCTTCTGTAGTTGGCCTTGATGCTCCATTAGGATGATGACCTTCCTTTTGGATAGCTGTTAGTTGCAGATGACTAGGCCCTTCTTTGAAAGAGCTGCCTCCATAGATGGAGATCTGTGCAGACTGGGCTGGAAGCAGGTCTGGGAGTCTCGGGAGGGATGTTGGTCCTTCTGTTCCCAGAGCTCATGGTGATTTTTTTTCTCTGCAAACAACTCAAAGTGATTCCTCCAAAAAGAGATCTCATTTATTATCTGTGTGCTACCAAGGTGACTTTCTCAAAAAGCAGTTCTAATACTATTAATGCTGGTCTCTCCTGCTTCATTCCCTCCCCTAGCTCAGAAACTAGGGGCTCCTCATTTAGCATTTTAAGACTTTCACACTTGGCCCCTTCCTGCTGTTGGATCTTTCTCACATTTCCTCCCCTCCACATCCTCTACAAGTTAGACACACTGACCTTTTTGCTGTTTTTTCCCCATGACATTTTTTCTTCTGCCTTTGTGCCTTCTCCCTGACCCTCCTGGGTTCCAAAGCTTCCTTCCGGACTGGCCAGAGCCAGCCTTCTGCAAGGAGGCTCCATCCTACTCATCCTGCCCAATTCTGAAGGCCTTTCTTCTGAGATTGCCTCTCATCCACTCTGTCTTATATATATGAAGATGGCTATTTGCAGATTGTCTCCCCCATCAAAATGTGGCCTTCTGGAGGGCAGATACCGTGATTTTGTCTTTATACAGTTGGTCCTTGCTACACATACTTGGTGTGTTTTCCTGCTGAAATAATAAACATCAATAGGTGATCTTGATTGATTTTGACTGATCATTTGGATTAAAAATCACCAATCAATCAATAAGCATTTATTAAACCCCATGCTGTATGTCCTGTGAAATATGCAAAAACATGGTCTCTGCCTTCTAGTGGGAGAGACTAGGCAAAAATGGCAAGGAATTTAAATTTTAGTGATTTAGAAAGAAATGTGCTAGATAATGTACTTTTGATTGTCCCGCTTTTTTTGTTAGAATGTTTACAAAATGAGTGATCTTTTACATTCTTAGATTTTTTAAAAGCATACTTTTAAATAATTAGCACCAATTATATTGGTATAATTTGGTAAAACTGGGTATTTTAAGGAAACTAGAAGCTCAAATAATTCTCAATCAAAAGTATTTAATTTTAACCAGGATTCTGATGACTTAGAATGTTTACAAAACCATTGATCTTTTATATTATTAGATTTTTTAAAAGTATGCTGTTAAATAACTATTACCAATTATATTGGTATGGTTTGATAAAACTGGGTAGTTTAAGAAAACTAGAAACTCAGAAGTATTTATTTTTAACCAAGACCCTGATGACTTAAATATTCATGAATCAGTAACAGATTTCTAATATAGAAGTGCAACAATAATTGTCCAGTTTGGGTTTACCTATAATCTTATATACATTGTGCTTTCTCTATTGTCAAATTAAAACATTTATTCATGATTATGGAAGGATTGGAAATATATTTATAAATAATATCTATTTATTTTGATAACTTTAATGCAAAATTCTTAACTCTCAAAAATTTATTATCTGTATGACCTAAAGTAAGTTACTATACCTTTTTCTATCAAAGCTTCCTAATCTGTTAAGGAAATAATGATATGGCCCATCTATCAGTGTTATGAAGATCAAGTAACATAATAGTGTTTAGTTACAGTACTCCCCCCTCCTCGTGTATCTCTCTCTTGTTCTCTGCTGTTTCTCTCTGTCATACATGCACATGAATACACATACATGTGTATGCATGCTCTTTAACTTTATCACTGTGGTAGTAACATTGACTTTTGTATTTGACCAAAATTTTGTTGCTTGTCAATCTTGATTGTATTTTTGTAGTAAATCTATTTTGTTTTTCTTTTAACTCATATAGTAAATTTAAAAACAAAATTCTTAGAGACTTTAATTGAAAATTAAGGACAATCCCCTAAAATGCTTCCTTATGTAATTAAAATTAAAAAGTGAAAATTTTGATTTATAGGAACCAAGCAGTCTTGCGTTATTGTATTCTCTTTTACAAATGCTTATTCTAGTGCCTCGTCCTGGGCTTTGTATAGAACATGTGTTTAATGAATGTTTAATTGATAGCAGCTGAAATCTTTTTCACTAAGATAATTATAAAATACATTAAAAGTCAACTTTTATTTAGTATTTTTTAGTGATCTAAAAAAAGGATTAAAATGATTTTTACTCTGTTTCCACTCGTTTTGTTGGCAAGAAAGATTTCTGCCAGGGGATAAGGAAAAAAAATAGTTTGAAAACCAATGTGTTTATTTACCTTTTGAGAGGCACAAAATCAATTATACAATTCCAAATCTACCTAATTCTACTATTACTTCCTGATTTTTTTTCTTTCTTTTTTAAAAATTAGAACAGAAAAGATTGTCAAATGCTTGCTGAAACTAAGCTTTGGTATTATTCTGGTGTCCTAAGGTTTTAGAAACTTGCCAATAAAAGGTAATGTGGTCAGTTTGGTATCCCTTATTGTTAGTGAAGTCATGCCAACTTCTTAAGATCTCTACTTTCTTTTCTAAGTATACAGAAGCCATCTGTTGAAAAATGCTTTCTGGAATTTTTTAGGAGATTATGTCAAATTTGTCAGGTTATAATTTCTTTAATTTGCTTCTTTTTTACTTTTTGAAAATCATTTATTTGCTTGTTTCCAATCTTTTGGCACTTTTCCCACTCTCCAAGACTTTTCAAAGATCAGTGAGAGTAATTCTACAACTATACCTCAAAGTTTTTTAAATATCTTCTGAGATGTGTATATGTATATATGTACCTAAACATTATATATATATATGTGTGTGTGTATAAGTATACATATATACATATACTATAAATATATTTTAAGGAGACTAGAAAGACTAGACTAGACTAGAAAGCATAAATACATATATATTAAAGCATTCATCAAATATTCTGTTACATATATATATATACATGACACATTAGCACATGTATTCATATACATGTGTGCATATACACATGTATTTTTCTGGTCCTAGATATTTGAAACCATTTAGTTCAGTCTTATTATCTTTTCACTCAGCTTGAGTGCTTCCTAAGAATATCATCCCTATCCCTTCTAGTTTCAAGACCATTCTACTTATGGCTGAAAATAGATGGAAATTAGTTGAGTAGGTCTTTTTTATTATATTTTCTTGTTAGCCAGTTTTCTCTGAATATAACTTTTTTAAAAGATCTATTTCTTTTTTTTTTTTTTTTTAGGATTTTCCTCCAAGATTCAGCTAATTCAATACTTTATCTAACCCATCAATGTTTTTAAAGGTTCATATAAATTGAAATATTCATTATCCTTCTAGTATATAAAGTTTAAATTCCCATTTTTTAGGCATTTTAGATATAATTGTCTCAAATTAAATAAATAAATTGTAAAAGATGAAATGGAATAGGGAGAGTTCTGAGTTGCAGGTCATAGAATGCTGGAATTGAACCGAGCAGGACAGAGTTCGGATCCAACCTCAGACACTTAGGCAAGTCATGTAGTTTCTAATTGCCTCAGTTTCCTCACATGTAAAATGGGATAATAATCTCACCTCCTGCCAGGATTCCTGTGAGAATGAGATAGCATATGTAAAGTGCTTTGCGAACCATAAATGCTGTGTAAGGGTTATCTGTCTATATTATCATTTGCTTTGAAACTCCAGCACTATATAGAGGGATGAGCCTCTATGATTTGGAATTGGAATATTCATTTCCAACTCCATGTGTATTCTGTCCATTTTGTAGAAACTCAATTTATTTTTTTGGGCCCCGATTTTCTTCCCTGTAAAAGAAGGGGGTCAGATGAAGTGATTGATGTCCTTCAATTTCTAAATCCTAGGAGTCTAAAAATTTGAAACCTGGGTTTTATACTGAGTACCAATGAGTAGGATTTTAGTTATAATGGAGACTTCCCACAGCTATCCAATTAATTCTGAATAATGCTCTAAAACTTTTCTATATTAAAAATAAATTCAACTGAGTAGAAGCTTTTCTGTCCTACTGTTCTCACATAGCCTGTCTCTTGTCTACAGTCTTGCAGTTTGTATTCTTTTCCTTCGTTTTTATCTCCTCCGTAATCTGTCCATTTGTTCTTTTTTAAAAAAAGGATATAATAATTAAGAGTAAGCTAGGGAGATAAGGTTTTAGAGTTTTACTTAGTCTCCACTGTCAAGGTACCTACATCACTTCAGACTAACTAGCTTTTTTGTCCTACAGGGAAGGGAAATTCTTACCTTCTTACTCAGCAGTTTGTTTGAGACTTTTAAGAAGCCTCCCTGGCAGGTTTGACAGCTTTAATAGTGGGATTCATGAGAATTTTGTTCTTTTCTTTAAAGTGATTCAATTAGAAGCTCTTTGAACAGAGGACAGGCAACTATGAGACTTCCTTCTCCCTGACAGAATGAAACTCATGGTCATGTAGAAAGACTTATAAGAACAGGTTAGTTCACCTTCAGTGGATATGGGTCAGACAAAAACCACTAGCTTAATCATCAGTGACTAGTCCTATTAATGTCTGAGAAGAGCATTTCTCTCTAAAACGTTGCAAAATGGTGATTTCATATTTCCCACAGCACTCCACCCTTTCTATGATAGGCAAAACAAATGTGGGGCAAGAGTATAGGTTGCATTTTCTGTCAAAAGCTAAGATGATACCCTCCTTTCCCCAAGGAAAAAAGGCAAGTGTTAACGTTTTTCCTATCTCCCTCTTCTTTTTTTTTATTAAATCTTTTTATTTTCAAAACATACGTATGGATATTTTTCAACATTGACCCTTGTAAAAACTTGGCGTTGCAAATTTTCCCCTCCTCCTTTCTTCCTCCCCTAGATGGCAGGCGATCCAATATGTGTTAAATGTGCAATTCTTCTATACGCATTTGCACAATTATCATGTTGCGCAAGAAAAAATCAGATTAAAAGGGGAAAAATGTTCCTCTTCTTTCTTAAACCTCCCTTCCCCTCTTCTCATCCTGACTGGCAGAGGCTAATTAAATCATATACCTCATATAGGAGACTTGCTGGGAATAAAGAGAAGGCTGTGGTATCCTTTTACTTCATCTAAGAAATTCCTGAGATTCCTTATGGATCCGAAAATCTAGAAATTTCTGATTTTTTAAAATTGTTTTAAGATATGCCCTTAATAAAATAACATTGTCAGAAAATTGGAGGGAAAAATCCAACAACTTTCTATCTGCTTCCTTGTATCTCGGGAGGTGTCTGAGCTTGACTGAATTGTTTTATCATTTATTCATTTACTGAAAACTTGAGTAATATGTAAGAAGGCAGGAGTTACTACTAGACACAGCACAAGGGGGATTAAAAATGTGATTTTGAAAAATATATTTTAGTGATATAGATTAATGTAAGATTTACACACATTGTCAGAAAATGGAGGGGAAAACCCAATGACTTTCTATATGCTTCCTTGTAGGGTCTAAACAGGTATCTGACATTGACTGAATTTTTTTTTTATCATTTATTCATTCAGTGAACACTTGAGTAGCTAGTATTTAACAAGGTAGGAGCTACTGCTTGATACTTCTTAGGGGAATTAAAAGATGTGATTTTGAGTATCTAGTAGCTTATGATCTAATATTTTAATGATATAGATTGATGTAAAATTTACACATAATTGAATAGGATATTAGCACATTTAAGCAGAGAGTAAAATGAATTTATGGATTGGCAAGTGAACTCCACAACTTTCGTAAGTGTCAGTTATCATCTCCATGCAGGTGACTCCCAAACCCTCACTTCCAACAATGGGTCTCTCCCATCACATTACCAAATGTCTGCTTTCTGACATCTCTGGTTGGCCATTGACTAGGAGTAACAGAGTTAGCATGGTGCAAAACAGAGCTCATTATCTTCTCCTGAAACTCACCCTTGTTAATTTCCTTATGTCTACCAAGGCCATCTGTAGTCATCCTTGACCCTCATTCACCTCCTCTGTTCAATCATTAGCTAAATCTTGTCAATTCTATCTCTATCTCTTTCTCCGTCCCCTAATCTCTACCAATATTGCATTGCCATCTTATGCACTTGCCTAACTTGAAATAGCTTCTGAATGGGTCCTTTTCCTATTCCACTGTTTGTCTCTATGTCATCTTATGGGCTGTCCCCATAACTCTCACTGATAGAATCAGATTTCCTTTAAAGCACAATCTAACTTCCCATTTCTTCTCTTATGAGAAGCCTTTCCGATTTCCAGAATTGTTGGTATTTTCTATGTCCTGAAAGTACTTAGGGGTTACTCTATTTATATTATATTGCACTGTTCCAATTGTTCATTAGCACTTACTCTTTACTTTGTATATATTTTCTGTATACTTGTCTGACCTCTTGTTTCCTGTCAGTAGATTGTGAGGTCCTGGACAGCAAGGACTGTTTCATTTTGTCTCCAGTGCATAGGACATAGATGCTCAATTAATGCTTATTATATTAACATGTTTGAATAGAGAAAGGCCAATTGAAATTTTTGATTTTTTCTTTAAGAGTTACAGAGATGCTTTTTTTTTTTTTTTTTTGGCTGAGGCAATTGGGGTCAAGTGATTTGCCCAGGGTCACACAGCTAGGAAGTATTAAGTGTCTGAGACTAGATTTGAACTCAGGTCTTCCTGACTTCAGGGCTGGTGCTCTATCTACTGCGCCACCTAGCTGCTCCCAAGAGTTACAGAGATGTTTAAGAGAAACTGGGGAGAATATTGATGACAAATTGAACATAATTATTTTGCCTCTCAACCGTTCAAATATTTTATTTCATTTTCTTGTCTTTTGTGTTTTTGTAGCATATAGATATAAACATGGAGTTCTACTCTGAACCCAATTAATGTAACCATAAAAGACCTAGATACTTCAGTGGAGCTAGTCAATTAAAAGTGAAAACTGTCTCTGAAACTGATTAAGGATATATTCAGAGAATTTTGGCTATTGAGTGAAAGACAGATGATTCCTTCACAGGAAACATTTTGTGACTGGTTGAGAAGATCAAGTCATACTTCTTTGTCTATTTTTTAAAAAACAGCAAACCAGGCTCAGGTAGGCCAGTCAAATAATAATAATTTTAGTGGTATAGAAGAATTCCAGTTCAGAGAATTCTCTCTTTGTAGAGTTGCACTCACATTCCTGGAAAGGAATTGCTCTTTGATAGGAGAGGAGAGAAGTTATGATTATAGACTATACAAAATTTATTAACTCTTGCCCACGGGAAAACTGCATCTAATGAGAATTTAATGAACACTTTATAAATTGATCAATAAACATTTATTAAATGTCTGTGATTTGTTAGGTAAGTGCTGGGGATACCAAGAAAGGCAAAAGACAGTTCTTGTCCTCAAAAAGTTCACAATGTAAAGGGAGATAATATATAAATAACTATATACAAAAATATTCAATAGAAGGAAGACAGCAAAATTAAGAGGACTGGGAAAGGCTTCCTGTTGAAATTAAGTTTTAGCTAGGATTCAAAGGCAGCCAGTAGAGGCAGAAGGGAACTGCCCAGAGCTGGAAGAAACAAACACAAAAAAACCTTCAAATGTTAGTTTTATCCTTTGCCACATGTGACTCAGAAGTATTGTACATAACATTTGTGTCTATCCTTGGACTCTGTATAGTTGTGAGACCATGCCCCAAAATTTTTAGAATGAGGGTATTTCTGTCCCTATACCATCTTAGGAAATATCTTTGCCAAGAAAAGCTAATAAAAGCTGGCTGTTGGTAGGAAGCATAGAGGTGGAGTTGTAGAAACCCAGATCCTCAGGGTCACCCAAAGAATCTTAAGCATTAGAAGCAGCTGCTTCTGGGGGCCTAAGTCACCAGGACAAGTAGAGGGAGGGTGTAACATAATAAATGTTAAACTGATCTGACTTTGTTAATTCCATTTTCATAACTTAAGGACTTAGGAAGGATAAGAGGAATTCAGAAATGGTTTGATTGCTAAATTCACAATTTAGGGTTAATATGGCAGAAGATATCTGGGGTGGGCCTGTTGGGCTGATTCCTATTTTAATTGATTTTGGTTAAAGGCATAAATGGCATACCCATCACATTTTTATATGACACAAAGCTTCAGGGAATAGCTAACATGCTGAATGAATCAGGATCCAAGGCGATCATGACAGACCAGTATATTGGATTGAATCTAATTAGATGCAATTCATGGGGATAAATGTAAAGACTTCATCTGGCTACAAAAAATCAAATTCATACACGCAAGGTGAGGGAATTAGTACTCTACAGTTATTTTGGGGAAGATATGGGGATTTTAGTGGACCACATAAACCAACATCGTGAAGTGGTAGCCAGAAAAGCCCAATTTAAAATACCATATCCCATTTCCTCTCTAGAATAAGCACTGTGGGGAAAAGTTAGCAATTTATGTTAATAACTTTCCCATAGTGCTTATTCTTATCAGTGTAATTCACTAGTTAAAAGACAAACTACAAACAAGCCCATTTGGTTTTTTGCAGCTGAACAAATTAAAACTTAAAATGATATAGACTATATAACAACTAAAAAAAAGAAGAAATGTTGTGGAGGGTCAGTCCTGTTTTCACAAAGACTTAATTAATAATCCATCCCTGATAACATGGGAAAATCTATCCATCTTGGAGCTTGGATTTTTATGATGTCATTCATTTAGGTCATGGTGAGTATAGTGTAATTGATAAAGTGTTCTGGGTTCATATCCTGCTCAGACACTTACTATGTGACATGGGCAAGTAATCTAACCTTCAGTTTTCTCATCTGTGAAATAAGGAAGTTAGATTCAGTGATCTCTGCAGTCCCTGCTAGCCTTAAATCTGTAAGCAGGAAGTCATTCTTCCCCCCTCCAATGTGGTCCAACTCTTTGTGACCCTATTTGGGGTTTTCTTGCCAAAGATACTGAAGTGATCTGCCATTTCCTCCTCTAGTTCATTTTACAGGTGAGGAAACTGAGGCAAACAGGGTGGAGTGGTTTGCTCATTTTCACAGCTAGTGTCTGAGAGGCCGGACTGAAGTGACTCCAGGTCCTGTACTCCAGCCGTTGCACCAGCTGCCTGCCTCATGCCTGAAGAGTGATGGATAAAAGCAGAATTGATCAAAAAACACTTGTTTAGCATTGGGGATATAGAAAAAAACAGTCCCCGTCCTCAAGATACTTTATACCGGGGGAAAAAGATACCCATAAATGCAGATATGAGAAAGACACGGAGTAAATGAAAGCTGATTTTAGTGGGCCCGAGAAGGAGCTGGAGAAGCAGCAAGGAAGACAGCGGCCTGTGAGCTTGGGGAAGGCCTTGTGCGTATGGTAGGTGGAAGCTGAACTTCCAAGGTGGTGGCTACTCTGAGAAGAGTGACTGCGGCCTCGATTGTTGGGCATGGGGAAGGACTGCATGGAGGGGCCCACTTCTGGAGTCTGAGTCCAGAGAGGGAGTGCCCTCGATCCCGGGTCCACAGAGGCACGACACCTGGAAGCAAGATGCTGGAGGGCAGGTGCAGCCCACAGGCCCACCACCCATCAGGAAGGGTGGCATGAGTCCGAGGTGGGGATTTGTAATCACAGCCACAAATCAGGTGGAGGGCCCGGTTCTTTTTTTTTTTTTTAAACTTTTTATTTGCAAAACATATGTATGGGTAATTCTTCAACACTGACCCTTACAAAGTTTTCCATTACAAATTTTCCCCCCAGTCCCCACCCCTCCCCTACATGGCAGGAAATCCACTACATGTTAATTATGTTAAAATACTTGACAGATCGAATATATGTATACATATTTCCACACTTATTGTTGTGTAAGAAAAATTGTACCTACAAGAAAGAATAATCAGATAAAGGAAATACAGTGCAAGCAAACATCAACAGAGAGCATGAAAATGTTATGTTGTGGTCCACATTTCACATCCTTCTCTCTGGGTGTATATGGCTTTCTTCACTGAATAATTGGAACTGGTTTGAAACATTTCATTGTTGAAGAGAGTCATGTCCATCAGAATTAATCGTCATATAGTTTGTTGCTGTGTGTAATGTTCTCCTGGTTCTGCTCGTTTCACTCAGCATCAGTTCATGCAAGTCTCTCCAGGCCTCTCTGAAATCGTCCTGCTGGTCGTTTCTTACAGAGCAATAATATTCCATAACATTCATATACCATAATTTGTTCAGCCATTCTCCAATTAATGGGCATCCCTTCAGTTTCCAGTTCCTAGCCACTACAAAAAGGGCTGCCACAAACATTCTTGCACATGTGGGGCCCTTTCCCTCCTCTAAGATCTCTTTGGGATATAAGGAGGGCCAGGTTCTTAAGAGCAGAGTCTGCCATGCCTCACGAACTGAAAGGATACTTCTGTTTATAGTAAAGACAAGGAAATAGCTTCAGTAGGAATTGGAGTTTGCCATTTGCAGTGTATAACCTTATACAGGTCATCAGAAAAAGAGGAGTGTATTTGAAATCTCTGATCTTTTTTATGCAATGATTGTTTTTCTTTTTAACTATGTAATTCAACATGTAACTTTGAAAGCTCCCCAACTTCTCTCTGATTCCGGTAGGCCTCCCTCCTTTTTCCTTTCCTTTTCTACACACACAAATGCATGCACACAGGCCCCTTAGTGTCCCCTTAATTGGGGGAGGGGAAAACAATGAAATATATGTAGGCATGACCAAGCAATAGATTCCAGCAAAGGCCATATTTGAAAATGTTTACTTTGTTCTGCATCTTGAATCTAGTACCTCTCTGACAGGAGCTAAGTTAGCATAGGGCTTCTTATATTTTTTCCTCCCACGATTCCTTTTTGCTCTGGAAATTTTTACCCAGATCCAGGTATATAAGTATATAAAATAGATATATAAAATCAAACATTTACTAAAAATAAATCATAATTTTGTGACCCTCATATGGGCTTAATAGTTTAATAAGTTTGGGATTAGAATGCATCATCCTCAGTACTTTGGAATCATGGTTGGTCTTTGCATTGGTCAGTTTTCAAGCCTTTTAAAGTTGTTTTGCTTTATTTATGTAAATGGTTCTCACTTCACTGTGCATATAAATATATAAAAAGTTCCTACAAGTTTTCTAAGGTTTCTGAGACATCCCTTTCATTTTTTCTTATGGCACAGTAACATTCTATTATGTTCATATACCAAAATTGATGACCATACTATGCTATTACAAAAATAGTTTTTATAAGTATTTTTGGTCAGATGAGTCCTTTTCCTCTTTCTTCAATCTCGTTGGAATATAAACCGAGAGGGTCAAAGGGCAAGAATAGTTTAGGGATTTTTGAGGATATTTCCAAATTGATTTTCACCAAGGATGGGCCAGTTCATAACTATCCCAACAATGTACCTGTTTTCCTGAAACATGTCCAGTTCCCTGAAACATGTCCAGTTGTGATTTTCTTTTTTAAATCAGATTTACCAATTTGAATAGTCTGAGGTGGAGTTTCCAAGATGTTCTAATGTTCCCCTTTCTTAGTAATTTAGAGCTTTTTTAGTGTTTGAAAACTTGGATTTCTTCCTTTGAAAACTTCATGTTCACATCTTTTAAACATTTGTCAGTTTTAGAATTGAGTCTCTTAAGTTGAATGACTAGATCAGAATTGTTTAACTTGGAGCCTGTAAAATTCTGGGTGTAACCCGAAACACATTAAAATGTGATTGGTAAATGTTTAACAAAATAAAACAATAAAATACAACATAACATTAGTTTATGACTTTCTAAGTCAGTGGGCAGTCTTTCAGGGATCCATTTCTTTTAAAGTTTGGTACCACTAGGCTAGATGGTCATTATACTGTGATTCTGAAAAGATGGTTGATAACAAAAACCTACTTGGTTCAGAGAACAAGTAGAGAAAATGTTTCATGTTGATTGTTAAAATAAACTTTACTGGAGAAATTTCATGAGATGAATAACTAGTAATAACTGAGAGAACACCGAGCTCATATTGTACACAAACCCTACAATTAATATATGGAAATGGGAGCCCAGAGAGGTTGAGATGATTTGAATCCAGATCCTCTACATATCAAGCCCTTTTCCCATTGTACCACATACATGCCTTTCCTTTTGGTAGCTTATAGTCTAAAATTGATTATATTGCTATGGAACACAGTATTAACATTGCAAATAGTAACTAATAAACATATACATATTTAATATTTTGTGATATTTTTCATAGTTCTTCAAATAGAGATTTATATGATGATGTGAATTTAGCTTATTTTTAATAGTTATGCATAATTATTGGGAATGCATGCATAACTAAAATAAATGGAAGTTTTCTTTTCATATCTGCCCTTAGCTCCAGCTCCATGCTTCAAAACCTCAAATAAAAGTATATATAGAAGTGGCTCTCGCTTCAGTGCACTGGAATTTGAAGCCATTCTTTGTGTGCAGTGGAATGAGAATATACCCCCTTGGAAATGAATACCTGATTAACCAAAATGAAATAGACTGAAGGGAGAAAAACCTTGAAAGATGCTACCAGCTTACTTAAAAGTTTCTCAAAAACTGTGCTCCTAAAGATTGAGTACCATTTCCCCAGTGTTGGCCGACAAGCCTTGGGGGTAAGAGAAGTGGATTGCTTTAAAGTAATGAGAGAGAGAGAGAGAGAGAGAGAGAGAGAGAGAGAGAGAGAGAGAG
>JAJPUD010001775.1:341437-391028 GCA_023553655.1 Myrmecobius fasciatus
GAGAGAGAGAGAGAGAGAGAGAGAGAGAGAGAGAGAGAGAGAGAGAGTGTGCATGCATAAGCACAAATGTAGATTTGGCTGGCTGGCTGGCTTAAATTTTTGTTTTTTCCAGTTCACTGTTTGTTTTTGTGTTGGGTTTTTTTTTTTTTTTTGGAACATGGTAAACGTTTAAATGCTTTTTAAAAACCATTCATTCATTCATACACTATGGGATAGTTTTGACAAGATGCAATAATAGTGCTTTGATCCAATATCCTGCAAAATTTCTTTTCTTTTTTCTTTTTCCTTTCCATTAGAGAATTAATTTCTTTTGTTGACCCATTCTTAAAGAATTTAAAATTATTTGATATTGGCAATACTGTCCTTAATAGCTAGGTACTGGTTATCCTTGCATGGATTAAGATTGAATGAAATTTCTGGAATTAATGCTTTTTGACATGGTCATGTTTATCTGTGTTCGTACTTTCCCCCTGTAATGCAGAGAGATTTAAGTGCCTAAGAAAGCTGGTGTGTCGTTTTGTGAGCAGGGCACTTATTTTGGACTTGTCTTCCATTTGGGCTCCTTCCAATGCTGACATGCCGATGGAATTCTAGGAAAGCCTTGTTCACATTCGTTCTTTCAAAGCCAAGGAAGTTAACAGCGATTTCTTTTGCAGGTGGCCACTCGGTGAGACTTGGGACTCAGAAGAAAAGAGCGAATGATTGTCTCTCCTGGGCCTGTTTTCTTTCTGATCAGAAGTCATTTCGATTATAATCCAGCTGGGATCCAATCCTGGCCTCAGGGTGTAGCTGCCTGAGTAGAAATGGTATTTGCTGGGCAGTAGTCAGTGATCCAAGAGAGGAGAATCATCCTGCAGCCAGGCTAGCCTTTTAGGACCCCCTAGAAAAGGCCCCTCTGCCCTGTCTCTGTCACGTGCTTGTTCCCTTTGCCACATTGCCTTCCTTGTGGTGCCTATAGGAGATTAAAACGTTTAAAAAGAGTTTAAAATAAAAGCTCCAACTGGAGTTAGCTTAACATTCTATCCCAATAGAAGCAAGTGGTTTAGAGTAGATTATGAGGATTCTGGAAGGAATTCCAGCCTAGTAATTCTTAGTTCTCAATGTTTTGCCAGAAGCTTTCAGTTTACCTGTGGCCTGTCTTCCCTGTTAGGTTTGATTGCCCCTTTGCAAATTGGAGGCAGCTTATTACATGTCCTTTCTTGATGCAATGTCAGTCCCACCTTTCCTGATGCTAATGCCATCCCTTCCTGGATTATCTCCAGCCTCTCCTGTGTCTCTTTGTACATAGGTGTTTGTGTGTTGTTTGCACTAGTCTGTGAGTCCTTTGTTCCTTGGACCTTTCTTGTAGAGCCACTCCTGGCACACAGTAGGTGCTTAATAGATCCTTGAGCATGGATTGACTAGAGGTCAAGCTGAATGTGTTGGGTCACCTGGGCTAAGTCATCTTTCCGTCTGGGATGACAATGATAATACCTTAGGATTGGAGAGACTTGCATGAACTGATGCTGAGTGAAATCAGCAGAACCAGGAGAACATTATACACAGCAACAAGACTATACGATGATCAATTTTGATGGACATGGTTCTCTTCAACAATGATATGATTCAAACCAGTTGTGCTGCGATGAAGATAGTCATATACATCCAGAGAGAGGCCTGTGGGAACTGAGAGTGAACCACAACACAGCATTTTAACGCTTTCTGTGAATATTTCCATGCATTCTGTTTTCCTTCTTAGGTTGTTTTTTTTCTTCTTCTCTTTCTAGATCTGATGTTTCTTGTGCAGTAAGATAACTGTATAGATATGTATACATGTATTGTATTTGTCATATAATTTATCCTATCTAGCATGTATTATATAACCTGTCATCTAGGGGTGGGAGGAAGGAAAGGAAAAGCTTGGGGAAAAAAAAGTTTTTTTGCAAAAGTCAATGTTGAAAGGTCACTCATGTTTTGCAAATAAAAAGCTTTATTTAAAAAAAAAAGAAGTCGACTAATCCAATCTTTTAATGAAGAATAATTTTAAATGGGCTACCCAAGATCAAGCCTTGCAGTTATTTATTGAACCTTCTAACATCAAACCAGTGTTTTTTCCTATGATGGATAGGCATTTAAAATAGATCCAGTTTGTTTTGGATCCCATTTAAAAGGGTTTGATTATTAAAGACCTGGGAGTATTGTACTATAAAATTACCTTCTTTATTAAAACCATCTTGCTAAGCAAAAAAAAAAAAAAAAAAGATAATACCTTAGACTTGTGATACGTGTAGAGTAACCATTTCACAATGGGGCCTGATGTGTCTGTTCCAGCTGTCATTTACTAAGTGAGGGCAAGTTATATCACCTCTCTGTTTCCTCATCTTTGACTAGATTATGTGTCTGTCTCTCTGTCTCTGTTTATCTGCCAATCCTTTGTCCCTCCTTCCCCCATTTGATTCTAAAGTGTACAAGGCTTGTGAAGATAATTCCTGTTTCACTAATTTAGGTAGGTTGTTAAGGGTGATAGAGAGGAAAAGCTTTAGTACTTCAGCTGGGAAGTTTCCTTTTGGTTTGGGGAGAGGAAGGAAGAAACTTGTTAATATGTTGATTGTTGTCAGTGCTAGTGGGAGAGGGAGGGGGAGAGTCTGATTTTCTAAGATATTCTGCAGTAGAGATGCTCTTCTTGCTTCACACCCACTTTTAATTAAGTTGCTCTGGGATCCACCCTTCATTCCCTTCCTTTCCCAGCCTCCGTGACTATAGTCTTTCAGTTCTAAATGCACAATTCTGTCACTTCCCTCCCCTTCTGAATGTAAGGAAAACTAAATGCAGCTGCCTGGAAGCTGCTTAACCATGCCTGTGAAGGGCCTGGCCCAGCATTCCCTAGGTGGGAGACCAGGCTTTCTAACTTGTGAGTCAGGCGTGGGTTCCATTGCCCCTTGAAGGTGTCATAAAGGGGAATTGTGAAGAGAAGAGAAGGTTGGGAATATGCAGCACATGACAGAAGCGGATCAGGAGCTGGGTCTGCCGAGATCAGAGAATAGCAATTTGTAAAAGGTCTCAAAGGGAAGAGCAGATGTCTGCTGATTTCCTTGGCTGTTCCCTCCAAATACGTGAAGCTCCCTTAGAGGTCCTGGCCAGTGGTCCTCAAGCCATTCCCATAACTTAATACATTTTTTTTTTTTTTTTTTTTGCTGAGGCAATTGGGGTTAAGTGACTTGCCCAGGGTCACACAGCTGTTACGTGTCTGAGATCAGATTTGAACTCAGGTCCTCCTGACTTCAGGGCTGGTGCTCTATCCACTGCACCACCTAGCTGCCCCCAACTTAATACATTTTGCAGGAGGGGATTTAAGTAAGACTGGAGACACGTTGGTTGAAAGAAAGGGAATATATATGCATAGCAAGTTGGATCTAAGGTCACTACTTTTAATCAAGAGATGAGGGTAATGATATTCTCTGTGTGTAAATATAGACTTAATATATGTAATATTAAAAATACACACTAAAAGTATTTATTTAAGCTGGACTGCCCGTGATCACATATGACCTTAATTCTTGAGTTAGGATATTATGATAGTTGCTAAATATCACAGATGTTCATTAAGCACCATAAGACAATTCATATAAATATTAGTTTTCATATAAGAAAGTATGTGTGCATTACAGGTTCATTACATTATAAATAAATATATATGAGTATATTGCATAGTTTTAACTGTTTCCTAATTGCCTTATCTGATATTATTGTTGAATACCTAATTTGAGTGGACAAGCATTTTAAAAAATTATTTACTATATTGAAAAGGATCATCTCCATATTTGAATGATGTTTAGTTAATTTGGTTCTTTTGGTCTAGCAGAATCGTTGGAATATGGACATTTTTTGTATTTAGCTTATTTTCCTATATTATGGATTGGATCTAGAATTGAGTCATTCATACATACCATTTATGTTTGGGTTGTTAACTTTCCAACCTTGGAACCGTTTATAGAGGGACTTTTCTTGAGAAGGATGTGTTGGTTTTTGGAGGTGGGTAAATAACATGAAAGGTTTATATACTTAAAATGAATTTAACCAATATGCCAGATTCCTATCAAATGCTTAGGCACTTCTTTGCTACCTTTTTCTGTGATACCTTTTTCCAGACAAAAGAGAAAACTGGTTTTCTTGACCTAGGAATCAAGTCTACTCAAATATCTGTTTTTTAAAACATAATTTTTTGTATTTATTGTGTCTATTTTTGAGGGTAAAAAAGTAGCTTTTTTATCCTTTGATTTTTAACTTAGTGCTATCTGGTGGAAACTGGGTGTGAATCATTTTTGCCTTTGTTATATTTTTCTCAGATATGAATGCCTGTACTTAAATTATTAATTGGCAAAGGATGAGTCCCCACTGTTTTGACTATAATTCAGGGGCTACACAGCAGTGAAAATCTACCATCACTAGCTTAGCTAATAGACTCCTGAGGGAAGAAGAGAAAGGTGTTTTAAAAATCTGTTTTAAAGAACTTTAAATGGGGACATACTCAATACCCACAGCTGTTCCCAACCTTCCAGAGAGGGGGGAAAAAAACCTTCTGTGATCAAAAAATGACATTTACCCAAATGACTCACTGTTTATATCATAAAACTTGTGAATGTGTCTGTTTCTCAAGTGAGTCTTAGGTAACCAACCTTCAAAAGAACCTGGTTTTCCACTGGATGTGGAATACACGTCATAGTTTCCACCCCTTGGCCATTGCATTGGCTGTATGGGTCTCTGAAGTAGCGATTAGAGGAAGCAGGCCTCTGATTTCACTTGTTCAGTAAATCTGAGAAACTTTAAAATTTTTCAATTGAAAATTGAAATCTGGACTTTGTTTTGGCATCTTCTAAAGCACAATTTAAAGTGTGAATATGTTTTAATACAAGTTAAATGATTCCCAGTTTTGGAGAGGGGAAAATTAGCTGTTGCAGTATGTGTGATTTTGCCTTAGTCATTAAATACACAGAAAAACAGGATCCACCCTATTATAACTGCTTTTCCTGGTTTTATTTGGACAAGGGAATGTAGACCACTGAGATGAGCAACATCTAGGTCCCATCTTTCTGCTTCCTCTCTATTTCTCTCCATTTCTTTTTCTTCCTCCTTGCTCTCTTTTTTCTGTCTCCTCTCTTTTACTTACTACTTCTCCCTCCTTCCCTTCCTCCTTTTCTCTTTTTTTTTCTTCCTCCTTCCCTTCCTCTCCCTCCTCTTTTCTCATCTCTCTGTCTCTCTCTGTGTTTCTTTCTATTTCTTTTTCCCCCCTCCCTCCCTTCCTCCTTCTTTCCTTTTCTCCCCCCTCTCTGTTTCTTTTGTTCTTTCTCTCCCTCTTTCCTCCTTATTTCCCTCTCCCCTTCCTCCCCTGCTCCTTTCCTCCCTCCCTTCTTTCTTCCTTCTCTCCTATTTCATTCTCTTCTTCATTCTTTCCTGGAGAATTCATCGAAACTTTTTTTTTAAAGGCAAGTTATTTCTTGTCTCAATTTCCTCATTTTGTAAAGTGGGGGATAATTATATCTAACCAGTCCTCATTTTACAATCTCTGAAGCATATAAACCCAAAATCACCAGTGCTATTCTTTAATTTAAAAAATCAGATCTATAGTTAATAAAGCCAAAGAAGGTACAATTGGGAGAGGGGGAAAAAAAACCAAAAAACCAAAAAAAAAAAAAAACAGTACAAGTGATTTACTTGCCTTCTGAAGGCTCCCCTCTGCCACTTAGAGAAATGAGAAGTGTCAAGTTTCATGCATATGTCTTTTTAATGGTCTTAATATCACAACATGACTTGGATATATGAATAGACCTCGATACATCTTTGTGCTCCAATATCATTTCCCACCACAGGAGTATTCCATAGGCTCAAATTTGATTCTCTTCAAGAGACTAATTACCAGAAGACCTATCACCATTGAATATTCCAGAAGTCAGGCTTATGATGAAGTGCCAGTATAAAAAAGCCAAATGCTTAACTATTTTAAATGGATCAACTCTTCTACATGCCATTTGGTATATTAATGATCTTAGTGCCCTAGCATTAATTGAGTTAATGTAGATATGGAATCTACTGCAAAAATAAGAAATGGTGTACATTGTCTTGCCCCACTAAACACCTCCCCATTTAACAAAGCTACTGATTATTATTTTAAAAAATCAGTCAAATGTTAGAAGATCATTTTTCTCCATACACTTATTCAAACATGCTTCTTAGCAGCACCTCAGTTTTTAGTTCTAAATGACCAAGACATTACCTGCTTGTCAAGGTAGATGACAAAAATGTATCTGATTCTAGAGGGAATCTATTTTCCCAGTTCAGTGTATATTTATTATACCTTCTTTATAATATATAAGTACGCTTTAATTATAAGGGTCTAACATGATGGAAGGTGAAATAATGGTTTATGTCATATATATTTAACATAATAATGGATCATGTCTATAAATTAAGAGGATAGCTAGGTTGCATAGTAGAGTGCAGGACAGTGAGAAAACTTGCCTTCAAATGCAGCCTCTGACATTTTCTAACCTCTCTTAGCCTCAGCTTCCTCATCTATAAAATGGGAATGATAATAGTACCTACTAAACAGAATTGTGGGGATCAAATGGGAAAAATCATTAAAGTGCTTTGCCAATCTGAAAGTACCATATATAGTACTACACACACACACACACACACACACACACACACACACACACATATAGGTTGGTTATTATAATTATATTATCATGATTATTATTAGTGATCTAGTCCTAACTTTTTCAGGGCATATTGAGGTCAGCATCATGAAAGTTGGACAAATGCCAAATGCTCAGCTTTCAGATATTTGGGCACAGACTTTCTAACTTGAATGAGGGTTGGGGTGATAGGAACATGTTCTCTTTGTTTTCTGTCCAAGCATATATGTTAGTATTAAAGCTGAAATATAAGCATAAAAATTAAGCCTTTACACCCCAGTTACAATTTTATTGTAAATCTGATGTATAATAATTTTAAGCATTTTTTTTCTTGAATTGGACTCATAATTTGTGAATTGTGTGGTCTTCAATCCATTTGCTACAGCTGCAATCCTGATAAGTGGCTCAATTACAGCTACAATATTAGTCTTAAAGACTCATTGATGTTTCATGGAAAACTTTGAAAAAAACATTTTATTTAAAGATAATTATGCTTAAATATCACATTTTCTTCATTTCTTTCCATCCATCTTTTCCTTTAATGATTACTAAGATCATTTGCATGAGAAACAAAATCCGTTTCCCTCTCACTTACAATTCTCGGATTCCTTTATGATTCTTATTTATCTGCCGTTGCCTCGTATCTTCCATCTCTTCCCAAGTGGGCAACATCAGCCAGAGTTGGTGAAAACTTATGAATCCATATGGAGCTTTTCTCAGAATGTCTAACTGGATGTTGGTGGTCCTAGACACCAGTGCTAATCGTAGTGCCTGGCACTGAGTGGGTGCTTAATAAATGTTTATTGAAGATGAGCTGGTCACTGCATTTTGATTTTGTGAGGAGCCAAAAAAGACTGGAAAATATAAATAGCATGTTTTTATACCCTTGTGGATAGTAATAAAAGTAAAGAAGGAAAAAAATTGAGCTTAACTTAGTAGTGGATATATAGAGATCCTTCTTATTTTTAAATTTTCTGTGAAAGACTGTTCTAAAATTACAGTAACCTCCAGTTTCCCACTCCAAATGGCATAGCTTGACAGGGGGAGGGCAAAGGAGAAACCTTGTTGCAAAGGAGGTCGGCATCTCTGTTCAGGAAATTAACTGGCAGAGTACTGGAGGCCCTGATAAGGTCATCTGTCTTGGCACAGAATTCGACTCATCACTCCCAATAACCTTGGGAACACATGCACTCAAGTTGTTCCTAAAGCGACTTCTTGGCACTGGGAGGTCTCTTTCTCTGGCGAGGAGGGGGAAGAAAGAGTAGTACATGGGGCTGTAAGTGCTAGTAGGACTGGAAATTATTTGCCTTTTGTCTTCAATGAAGTGTTGCCACTTTGTCAAGCCTTCAGTTGCTTGGAGAAATTGGTCAGTTACTAAACAGTACCCAATTGTGATTTAGTTTCACCCCTGGCTGCTTAATTCTTTTCTCACTTTGACAAATGGCTCTTGGATTTTTCTTCAGAAGGCAGAGATTTTTATCTAGATTCTGTGAACTTAAAAAAATAACTAAAATACATAATATTTTATACATAATATAAGTATATTATAGAATTTTTATATATATACAAATTTTATAATTTAATTATATATAAATTTATGTTAAATATATGATAAAATGAAAGATAACTAAATTTTAATCTAATTGATTTTCTTTGTAATTCTGTGTATTTTATTTTGTGTTTAAAGACAATATTCTAAAAAAAGGTCCATTGACCTCACCATACTGCCAAAGTGCATTCCATAACAACAACAAAAAAAGTTAAGGACTCCATTTAAAAAAATGAGGAAAATATTCTATCATTGCTGATGAATTCTCAAAATGAGAGATTAAAGCCTTCACAAGCAAATTATGTAGTCTGTTAAGGAAAAAAAATATAATGTAGGTGAGAAAAGGAGAGGGAAGGGAGAGAGGAGGGATGTACTTCTAATTCCCTATCCCGTTTTATAAAGAACCAAAAAATATAAAAGCCCTTTTGGCTTTACTAAGACACATTTTCCAGTTCTGAGGTGAAGTAGGGGTGTCCAGTGGCCTCTTTCTGATGGGGTCATCCAATTGTACAGTCTCCATTTGCCATCCTGTTTTGGAACTGAACCATTGATGGGCGGAGAGCCAGCCTCCTGGGGAGCCTGGCAGTGTGCCATCTTAAAGTGAAATGAAGCCCTAGCAAATGAACCAGCTGCTGGGCTTAGCTTAGAAGGACGCCTTTGTAATGGTAGGGAAGGAACTGAAGAGGTATTTGCATAACATGCAGCAAGCCCATTAGGCAGAATTGGCAGGAGATAAGTAGCCATTCAGGCCATCTTTTTTTCTTGACCATGTTTGGGAACAGGTCTATAGCCTGAGAGAAGAGGAGACGAGAGAGGAGGAGGACAAGGGAAAAGGAATGGGGGAAGGAGGGAGGAAAGAGATGAAGGAGAGAGAGACAGAGATTGAATGAATGGGGAGGGGGACAGAGGGAGGGGGAGAAGCCTGTGCTAAATAAAAGACCGTGACATTCCAAATTTGACTCCTAGAAAGTAAATACAAACTATTTCCGACAGTCTGCATTTTTCCTTTTCCCCTTGGAAGATAGAGTGAGGTGGGGGAAAAAAAGGATCTCTTGTGGAGTGGAAAAACTCAAATTTTATATTTAGTATTAAAGTAATTATGTAATAATCTGTTATCATAAGAATTGCTATATACTGCAGGGCTGATCATGTCCAATAAAATTAGTCTAAATATACCTAACTTTTTAAAGGAATATCTTTTGATTAATTGATTGATAATTGATTAATTTATTAATTTAATTATATTAATTAAAGGATAAGTGTACCAAAGGAATCTGCTACTGAAAAATTTTATAATGTACCACTGCCTATTTTATTTGTTGTTTTGTAAGATAAATATTAATGTCCTTTATTGGATTTACAGAAAAAGGGGTTACATGTCTATTAAAAGATGAATCACTTTCAAAGTATGTTTCCATTTTCCAGCCCCACTATACTTGAAACCTAAAGAAATCACTCTATTCTTGAACAAACCAAAAGTTTGAATGTATGGATATGTACATCATGTCTGTAACCAGTCTATGTATTAAATTCCTAAAGAGATGGCTTTCTTTGTATAGAAACATGCAAACAATAATATTGCAGAAAACCAAGGAAGGAAAGAGACAGGGTTAATAGGAAGACCAATATAATCTGTTGACCTGACTTTGAACTGGCACTGTTTCCCTATGTTGTTTGAGCTATGAGTGAATGACAAGCACATCCTGTACCCATTGTGAAGGGGTAAAAATAAAATTGTTTTACATTTTTATTGATACTTTAATGTTTCCATCACCTTAATTTCTGAATATCTTCTATCCTGCTCCCTATAACCAGAAAACCTTCCCTTGTGGGGAGAAATAATCATTTCATAGAAATAACCAACTCATCCACTGAAAGTGACACTATGTGCAACCTTCCAAACCAGTAGTCCCCCACCTCTACAAAGAAAGGAAGAATAATCTCATCTCTTCTTCGGGGCCAAACTTTGGTTCATTTTTGGAAATAAAAGTATTTGATAGTTGTATATATGCCCTTTTAAACTTTGTTATATATATATCCCAGCTTCTTCAACTGTGTTTTATGACTCCATATGGGGTCTCATAATGTGGGGGTTGCAAAATTATGAGTTGTTATCAGTAAATTTTTAATTTGTATACCTATTTTATATACCCATATACCCAGGGTCATGTAAAAATTTCTTTGGTGAAAAGGGGGTATGAGTGGGAAAAGTTTATAACTTTAACCAATGTTATTCTTGGGATTAACTGATCTAGTTGATTGTAGCTCTTTGGTGTGAGTCATTTCAAGTTTTTCTGTGACTATTACATGGGCAAGGTAGATAATGCTTTGAATAGAGCACTGGGCCCAAAGTCAGGAAAGATCCATCTTCCTAAATTCAAATCTGACCTCAGACACTTAATTAGCTATGTGGGCAATTCAGTGAATCCTGTTTGCCTCCGTTTCCTCATCTGTAAAATGAGCCTGGAGAAGGAGTGGCAAACCATTCTAAATATCTCTGCCAAGAAAACTCGAAATGGGATCATGAAGAATGGGACAGGACTGAAACAATTAAGCAATAGACTACTACATAGTCTAACAGGTCTGCCTTCACTCGCCCTCCCTCTATCCCATCCTTCCTTCTTATTATTTTCAAAATAATTTTTCTAATGTATACATCCAGGAATTCCCCTTGTTAACTTACAAACAACTTGGTGACCCTGAGTGACAACCAAAATTCAAATGTGTGCTGTGGCCACCCTACTTCCTTACCTTTCTCCTCCCACATTATTCCCCTTATTATATTCTGTATTCTGGCTAACCTGGCCTACCACTCTGTTCCCCAGAACATGCCCTGTGTTGGATGCCTCTCTTCCTTTGCTCAGGAAGACATTCTTTATGCATGTAATACATTCCTCCTTCCCCCATTTCACCAATTAAATTCTCCCTTTGCTAGGGAGTGTTGAGGATGGAACATAGTACTATAGTATTTCATGGGAGCTAGCGCATGGTTTTATTTTGACTTATCAGTCACCCCCATTAAACACTCATCCAGAAGAGAGCCATCTACATCCAGAGAGAGGACTTTGGGAATTGAGTGTGGATCACAACAAAGCATTTTTACTTTTTGTTGTTGTTTGCTTGCATTTTATTTTCTTTCTCATTTTTCCCTGTTCTGATTTTTCTTGTGCAGCAAGATAATTGTATAAATATGTATGCACGTATTGGATTTAACATATTTTACCAAGTTTAACATATAGTGCATTACTTGCTATCTAGAGGGAGGAGATGGGGATAAGGAAGGGGGAGGGAATTGGAACACAAGGTTTTTTGCAAGAGTTAATGTTGAAAAATGACTCATGTAATATCTTTTGAAAATTAAAGAAACTTTTAATTAAAAAAAACCCTCATCCACTGGTATACACAAGTGCACACACAAGCCAGGAAATTGTGCTGTAGTGCTTGCAGCTAGTAGTATATGTAACTTTATTCCTATAGCTTCTTTTTAACAAAAGATGCATGTTTTACATCATGAACCATCACTGCTGTTTGTTTTTGACCTGTCATCTTCATTTGCATTATTGTAGTCATGAAAGATTTAAATTTCTTTCCTTTATATCACTTCATCAGTCTTCCTAGGTTTCCCTAAATTCTTTTGACTAACATTCCTCGTAATAGGTGTAAGAACCGGATTGTGATTTTGTTGGTATGGAGAACGCAGGTGGAAAATCTTTTTTCTGCAGATGTTGGGCTTTAGTTTCCCTGCTGCCTAAAGTCTCGAGATGCTTAGATAACTTGTCTAGAGTCGCATAGCAGTGTTGGTGGCGGAACTGGCAGGTATTCCTAGCTGCAAGGCCAGATACTACTACCTCTTTTCCTTGTGACACAATCCTATTTCATCACAGTCACATTCTGCAGTTTGTTCAGCTGTTCATCTCTCTTTTTGCTATTACAAATGGTGTGTTACTGTAAATTTTTTGGTACACTTGGGGCCAATCTTTCTGTCACTGACTCCCTTGAGGGATATAAAACCAGTAGTGGGATTACTAAATCACAACGGGGATGAGATAATTTAGTAATTTTGCTAGACAATCCCAAATTGTTTTGGATAGTGATTAAACCAAATCATAATTTCACTAGCACTATCTGTATCTGTATTCTCACAGCATCTCCAACATTGGCATTGCCTTCTTCTGCCATTTTTGGCATTTTATACGTTTGAAATGATACTTTGAAGCTCCTGTTGCCAACTGCTGAATTTGGAGTTAGGTTTGAGTTGAGATTCTGCCTCAGACACTTATTAATTGTGCCTCGTACTCTCATTCAGCCTGTTTCATTTGTAAAATGAGTATAATAATAGCAACTATTTCATAGGACTTTTGTAAAGACCCTATCAGATTATGTGCACATAACCCTCACAGGTATATGTTATATACATTGCATGAATATAGCACATGCACAGTACATATGACACGCATAGATAACATGTTGCAGACTTCAAAGTGCTATATAAATAAATATAAAAATTAACTAACATTGGATTAGCCATTATAGAGAGGTGTTAAAATGCATACTTCTTATCCTTTTTGATTTTTTTTTCCCATCTGGTTGTTGATAGTTTGATTTTCTTCTTTTGGAAACTATTCTCTACTGTGATATCACAAAACTCTCTAATAGACTTATTGTCGTCTTGTGTTTTGTCATTATTTTAGGTCAGAGACTACATCTGAAACAGAGTTTCTTTTAGAACAGCACTCTGCATCTTTTTGGAATCAAATCTTTGTATCGGTCACTTGGTTTTACTGTATTCTGTCAACATCATCTGAATTTCTAACCCTGACTCTTCATCTTGCCAGGAGATGCTTTTTGTCCTAAGGGAATTAAGTGGCTAGATGCAGGTACTTCCCACCGTCAGGGAAACAATATGTCTTTATATGGAAACAGCCGTCTTACCTCTATGACAAGTAGCTAACTTCTGGATCTCCAAGTGTGCTTACATACTTTCTTGTAAAGCAGCAGAAGGATGATGTAATTATTTTACTTGCACTTGCACTCAAGACTTTCAGGCCACATCTCCTCGAAAGGACGCATTATAGGACACAAATACATGCATGACCTCCCATTCATCACTCTCTCAGCCAACCTCTGCCTATCTTTTGGTCTCCTTAAATTTAAAAAATTGGTTTGATGAGGCAGCTGGGACTAAGTGAATTTCTAGGGGTCACACAGCTAGGATTGTGGCTGTGGCTGGATTTGAATTCAGGTCCTCCTGACTCCAGAGCCAGTGCTCTTTATTCTCTGTACCTTGTAGCTGCCCCTACTTTCCTTAAGTTTATACTGTGCTTAATTCTGATTCCCTTTGTCTCTTCCCCTCCATTTCTTGTCACGTATTCTGTGTATCCTTTATATACCACACTGCCTCAGATCTATTGACTCTAATCTGATTATTGATTCAATTTTATATTTGTCATGCCAACCTATAGACTCACTGAAACTTGATTAAAATTTTGTTTAAATAACATTGTGTTCTAATATCATTTTTTCTCTCTTCTACTTAATTTTCCTTTTAAAATGTCTTCTGTATGAATGTTTGATTCCTTACCTGCATTATATAATGCTGCCTGTAAATGCCTTAATGCAGCTCCCTACACTAACACCCTGGGACTTTGAGATTCTTTTCTGAGTGTCTTAGTCATATATTATATCTGTATTCTTCCCCCTGCCTTATTTTTAAAAGAAGTTTTACTGATGATCTTTATTTTCGTATCTATTACTTCCCCAATTATTCCTTTCTCTACATTGAATCCTGCTTTTTAAAAAAAAATAAAATGAAACAGTTAAACAAAACCAATACATCCATAACTGACAATGTACCCAACTGTTGGTTCTCCATCTATATAGTCTTCAATTTCTGTAGTGAGTAGAGCCACAGTAGTTCTTTGGGTTTAATTTCATGATGTGTTTATGCTTTTACATTTTTTATGAAATTTAAGAGTGACCTCTTGAAGCATTATTGAAATTCTATTTTTATCATTACAAAAAAAAAAAAACAGTTTTGGCTTAATGGACAGGCCTGGCAACAATATAGTAGAGTACAGGTTGGCTCATCATTAGATTGGCTCTAGGGAGATGAATTTTTCAACCCCAAATTTTGAAGATTTGTTACTAAATTTATAGAGGTCTGAGAATCAGTGGAGGGAATAATCCCATTGACAGATTTATAGTCTTTTAAATTTGAAGTGAAATTAACTACAAACTCAAAGTGAGGATGAGATTTTTGTTTTGGGAAGGAACCTTATAGTGATTTATGCTTTTCCTCTAAAACCTGAGAGTTACAGGCTCCCACACATTTTCAGTCATAAGACATTAAAATATGGGACTATTATAGTCATATATAACTATGCCAAGATCTAGAAGCTAGAGGGGTACAAATCTTATTATAGTAAGATTTAGAAGGAAATAATGTGGGGAATATCTCTTTTTGCTTCTAATTTTCTATCCTTTTATTTTTTCTTTTAGTAAGCTCTATGGAGCTAAACTTATGCCTATCAGATTATATTTGCTTTGTATTTTAATAAGTCATGTGGAAGAGAAGCTAATGGATAGGTTTTTCATTTTCTTTAGATTTCATTTCTCATTCCTTATCCATATCCACCAAAGCACAGTTCTTTGTACATGGTAAATATTTGGCACATAGTAGGTGCTTAATAAATGTTTATTGATAGATTAATAAGTACTTCTTTAATTCAATATAAGTGATAACTGATTATTAGAAATTAACTATATTTCTTCTGGTCTTCTGGTCACATGAAGCTGAATGTGCCTGAATTTTCTACAAATTATGCTAGATACCTATGAAGGAATATATTGCTGTTGGTGTTTACTGTCACTTAGTAGGGATGATAAAAGATTGTATAATTTAAAAGTTGTGTTAAGTATTGCATAAGCAGCAGAAATGGTCTGTGGTTGCACATAGATCATGCAGTCCATTAATATAATTGATCCGCAAGTATTTAATGACCACATAAAGCTACTGGAAAGGCATTATTTCCTATATGTTGCTCAAGCTTCCCTTCCTCTGATTCTCTGGGGTGATTTAGTGAGAGGACTCTTGGTGGGGAGGAGAGGAGCTTTTCATTTCAAAAATCATCCCTGACCTTTTTTAAATATCAGCAATTGCTTCCTTGTAACGGACTGTGCCAGGTGGAGAGTCTGTCACTATCGTCTTTCCGAGCTCCTCCTTGTCCCAACCTGTGAGATTATTCATCTACATTGGCTTCATGTTACTCTGTCTAAGAGCTTCTGGCTTCTCGTTGGTCTTTGCCACCTCCTCAAAGAGCACTAGGGCTTCCCTGATGGCCTAAGGAAGCAAAGCTCCTGTGGAACTCGGCAGCAGGCAGACCCGGTCCAGACGCAGCATTCTATCGAGCAGGCAAGAAGCTCGGAGGACCGTGTCTCCTTGCTCCTTGCTCCCTGCTCCCCTACGGGATGCTGTGCATTTGGCCTGAAACTGGAGGAAAATCTTTGAGAGGCAGTGAAGAGCCCAAAATTGTACAACTGAGTTTTCGTTCCCTTGGGACGGGGAGTTGAGGGGAAATGCTGATCCCGTCACCGTCACCATCCCTGCCACCAGAGAAGCTGCAGTTTTGTTTTGTCTTTCTGTTCACAAGCCAACAAATAGAATACTCAGACGGTCCCCACCTGGCAAACTGTGTTCTGCTTGGTCTTTTCTTTTTGAACTCAGCCAAAATTAGCAGAATAATTAGAAGACTCCTGTATTTGGGGTGAAGAAAGTGGAGACATTGTGATGTCAAGTTTCTGTCTACGTTTAACGATCAAAAATTTGCTGTGTACAAATGTTATGCACCTGTGTGCATGGTTAGTTACCTGCTTTAATTATAGAGTGCTACATTTCAAAGGATTACTTACCTCATTTGATCCTCAAAATAGTGCTGTGGGGTAGGCAGGGCAGACGTTCTAACTATTTTACAGATGAGGAAACTAAGGTTCAGATTGGTTAGTTTTGTTATAAGGAAAAATCCCCCACAGTTAAAAGTTACCACCTCCACCCCCAAAAAGTAGAATGGGCTGCCTTTGGAAGAAGTCGATTCCCTTCACTCGAGGTTTTCAAGGAAAGGTTTGAGGTCCACTTGGTTATTATGGAAAGGGACTCTTCTTAAATTGATTTGGATTACAAGTAGCATCTTTCTGCTCTGAAATACTGATGTGAACCATAGAATCTTAGATTTAAAGGCTGCAAGTACAATTCCTCTCTCTACATAACATTATACTGCCTATAATTTCATTTCAAATATGAATCTGTGTTTTGTTTGTCATCAAACTTGCTGATTTTGTTTTTTTCTTTGTGGGGGGAGGCTATAATCTAAATGGTGTAATGGGCAGTTATGTGGCACAGTGGATATCAGTTGTCGAATTTGGAGTCAGGAATAGTCATCTTCACATCTAGCCTCAGACACCTATAGAGAAATAATAGTTTGATGGCAATAGAGAACAGAGCAGGATGGAATAATAGAGGCAAGAAATCAGTTCTATCAAGTTCCCTCCAAATCACTTTAAAATAATGGTTCAAACCAGTTCCAATGATCTTGTGATGAAGAGAGCCATTTACACCCAGAGAGAGGACTGTCGGAACTGAGTGAGGATCACAATATGGTATTTTCACTTTTTGTTGTTTTCTTTCTCATTTTTTTCCTTTTTGATCTGATTTTTCTTGTACTGCTAGATGATTATAAAAACATGTATAGAAGAATTGCACATGTTTAACGTATATTGGATTACTTGCCAACTAAGGGAAGAGGTGGAGGGAAGGGGGCGGAATTTGGGACACAAGATTTTGTAAGGGGGAATATTGAAAATTATACATGTATATATTTTGACAATAAAAAGCTTGAATTTAAAATATATATATTTAAATATATATATATATTAAAGCATATATATATTTAAAATATATATATAGATAGATAGATAGATAGATAGATAGATAGACACACATACACACACACATATGGACAGTTTTTCTCTCTATATACCAGACTTGAGATGAGCCTGATGTGACAGTGTCTAATTTCATTTTATAAACTGTTGTGGTGACAGAAAGGTGTCAGTACAGAGAGACTGTGCTAGGTCACTTCTGAAGTGTCTTCCAGCTCTGCCATTCTGTTGAAAACTGTGCCCACTTTGGAGGGAGAAAAGCCGAAGTACGGTTTCCTGTAAGGTTCATGGCAGAGATGTCCGGGGAGGTTTCAAGGCAAGCCTTCTTCCTTTTGAGTCTCTACATGATTTTTGTCTGTTTTACCAAAAACGTTTCTGCGGTACTAGAAGAACGGATAAACCTGAGACGTGTGTGTTGCTAATGGCCGTTTTTCTCCTTTTCCTTTTAGGTAGAAGCAGCACTGTTGCTCGGATGTCGTACCAAACACTGGAGAACTGGAAGGACCTTTTTTAAAGCGTCACAAGCGGCGTTGATGAGGGTCTTTGGTTGCCTTGGGAGAATTGATATTCTGGTGACTCTTCTCGGTTCAAAGATGCCTCTGTCTGTCTGTCTGTCCGTAGATGGTCGGACCAGCAGCTGACAGAACCCGCCGGCCCCCAAGTCCTGCCCTGCCTTTGAGGCCGGACAGCCTCGGCCCGATTGCTCATGCTGTAGAGAAGCAATGCTGTCGCGGCAGCCCCGTGCTTCCTGCGAGTGGGCATGAGTGGTCCGCGGCAGTCCCAGGAAGAGACCCGCCACTTCACCAGAGCCCCCTTGAAGTTGAAGGAGTCTCCTCGCACCATGCAGTCGGATGATTATTTTGCTCGGAAATTCAAGGCCTTGAACGGCAGCATGGGCCCTCCGATGTCTTTGAATGTTGCGAGCGTCCCTGAAAGCGGGGGGCCAGCTAACGGCACCCCGGCCATGCCCAAGATGGGCGTTAGAGCGCGGGTGTCTGAATGGCCTCCGAAGAAGGACTGCGCGAAGGAGGTGGGCTGCAAAGCACTGTGGGAAAGCCGACCGGTGGCCGCGTCCGTGCTGCAGAACGGGCAGAACGACCAGGGGGACGGGCAGCCGGAGGAGCCGCTGGACCTCGAGTTTGCAGAGGCCAAGTACACAATCGGGGACATCTTTATTCACTCTCCGCAGCGGGGAGGCCTTCACCCGATCAGGCAGAGAAGCAACAGCGATGTCACCATCAGCGACATTGACGCCGAGGATGTCTTGGACCAGAACGCTGTCAACCCCAACACTGGGGCCGCGCTCCACAGGGAGTACGGAAGCACGTCTTCCATCGACAGGCAAGGCTTGTCGGGGGAAAACTTTTTTGCGATGCTCCGAGGGTACAGAGTCGACAGTTACGAGCACAAAGCTCTGGCCCCCTTTGGCTTTCCCGAGTTCTTCCACTGTGATCCCGCAATCTCTCCCAGTCTTCATGCTGCGGCCCAGATTTCTAGGGGGGAGTTTGTCCGTATCTCGGGGCTGGAATACATGGACAACGCCCTGCTGATGGGAAGGGAAAGGGAGAAGAACTTCAAGCGGAGATTAAAATCGGAGTCGGTGGAAACGTCGCTGTTCCGGAAGCTGCGGACTGTCAAGAGTGAGCATGAAACCTTCAAGTTCGCAGCCGATCTGGAGGAGGGTGGCCGGCTGGAGAGGAGCATTCGCCCCTGGAAGTGTCAGAAGTGTTTTGCACATTATGATGTCCAGAGCATTTTGTTTAATATCAATGAAGCCATGGCTACGAGGGCCAACGTGGGGAAAAGAAAAAACATAACCACTGGCGCCTCGGCAGCCTCCCAGACTCAGATGTCCGCAGGCCAGGCAGGAAACTGTGAATCTCCTTTGGGCAGCAAGGAGGACCTCAACTCCAAGGAGAACCTCGATGCTGATGAGGGGGACGGCAAAAGCAATGACCTGGTGCTGAGCTGTCCCTATTTTAGGAATGAGACCGGGGGGGAGGGAGACAGGAGGATTGCACTTTCCAGGGCGAACTCGACTTCTTCCACTGCGGGCGAAAGCTGCTCCTTTGAGTCCTCCCTCAGCTCCCACTGCACAAATGCAGGCGTTTCGGTCTTGGAGGTGCCAAGAGAAAACCAGCCGATTCACAGGGAAAAAGTGAAGCGTTACATCATAGAACACATTGATCTTGGGGCCTACTATTACCGCAAATTTTTCTTTGGGAAAGGTAAGACTGGACTTTTCTTGTGTGGTTGAATGATTCTCTTAATTATCCTACTTTAAGGTGAAAATAAAAACTGCTTTTTGTTTTCTCTAGCTGTCTAATTTTTGTTATGTTTGCTAGTAGCATCGTGGCGCTAGAATGATCACTGTTCAAGCTTATCCATTAATTTGAGCTCTTCCAAATCTTTCTAAATCTTTGGGCTAATACCTTACATGTAAATTCAATCCTCCATCTTTTATTCATTCTGCAATTGGCTATGTGGAAATTTCCTCTTCTCCTTTCTAGCCATAACAACTGACATAATACTTTAAAATCTATAAAGAAGTGTACATTAGTATCTCCATTGGGCCTTAAAACAATTGTGAGCCAGACCCAATGGATGTTATTATCCCTATTTTACAGCTGCAAGAGTGGAAACTCAGAGAGGTTTAACAGATTTATTTGTGGATCCTGTGAGTAACTGGGCACTGTGGGATTTAAATCTTGATTGTCCTGATTCCAAGGACACCTTCCTGTCCCACATACTATCCTTCCCTTCTTTCTGCCATCATTGATGTTAACATATGACTGCAAAGTTACTTCTCCCTAAAAGATTTTTCTTGATTGCCATTACACTGATCACTTCCTTAGTATGTCATGCTTTCTTTCTTCCTCCCTCTCTCCTTCTTTCTTTCCTACCCTTCTGTCCTCCTTTCTTGCCCTCCCTCTTTTTCTTGCCTCCCTCCCTCCCAAAGCAGAAAAGCAGTTTTTTCCAGTCTGCTGGAAGGAAATAAAAGTTGACTACCTTTGATGAATGAATGAAAGAAAGAATGAATGAAACACTTACTAAGTACTTTTACCAGACAGAAAGCACCATGCTGAGCACTTGGCAGACAGATAGTTTGTAACATCTCAGGGAGCTCACATTATAATGACAAATAACAAAAATGGGAGAGTTCATCTGTAAGGCAGATGGAAAAATTTCTTGGCCTTTAGAGTGCAGCAACAAAGTGGATGCTAATTGCTGCCCCTCTTAATGTCATTCTCATAGATTAAAATTATACGTTTCTGATCTTCAACTATTTAACAGTACCACAGACTTTGGAGACAGGAGTATTCTTTTATGGCTCTTCAGTTGATGTGGCTATAGCATCTGCAGGAGCAGTTGCTGGGCTACATTTCCAAAGGGATTGCTTTCGAAGATGGTGGCTGAGGACACCCACTACTTCCAAGTAGCTAAGAATTGATACTCCCAAGGGTCTTGAATTTAGGGACTTGGGCTCTCCCCATTTGGGGATACCTAATGGACTGATGGTGTTTTAAAACTAACTATGTAGCACATGTATTAAAGTGTACCAAATTTGTCCTGTTTGGGAATTGACTTACATTTAGAGAGAGATGTTCTTCGTTAATTTGGACCAGGTAGCTCAGAAAGTTGGTCCTCTCTTCTGAACTGAAACCAGATTGGTTACTTGGCTCTCACCCATATCAAAGCCACTTTGCTCTACTGCTTGATGGGGCAAGGTCCTGGAACCCTGGATATGGATTTTTTAAAGCAGATCTGTTACAGGTAAATGATGATAAAGCAAGGCAATGAGATTATTAGAAGATCCTGGTGTCATTGAAAGAATAATGGATTTTCACCTAGAGTTCTTAGGTTTTAAACTTAGCTCTGATACCTCCTAGCTCTGTGATTATAGGCAAGTCACAACCTCTGTAGATAAAAGGGAGATAACAATATCTATTACAACTACTTCACAGGATTGTTGTGAAGATCAAGTATATATAAAACTATCCTAAAAGCTTCAAAAGTGCTGTATAAAGTGATTAGTGATGTGCTGGTGATCATGGTCATGGAGAGTCTTATTAGGTTACTCGGTTAAATTTGTATTTCATACACTTTTCTCAGAAGCTTCAGGCCAGGTGTTTTCTAAGGCCTCTTCCAGCTTTCAAGCCCATAATTTTCACTATTTGCATAACCTCCATTATCCATGTTTTTAACTCTACCTCAATGAAATCATAAGCTGGCTATCTGAAGAGCTTTGGGGACCTATGCTCCCTCCTAACTCCTTCCTGTATAACTAGGTAAAGCTATTGAGTTGTATGGCATCCCTCATGTGAGCCCTTGGAGGAAGAGACTGATTTCTCATCAGGAATTTCCTCCCTCTTAGAGTTGTATCAAATTCAAACAACTCCCTCGATTAGGGCAACACACTGCTGTTGGACTAACATTTCTTTTTACTCATGATGACGTCCCCTGCAATCTAACAACTGCCTGTGGTCTTACCTCTTTCATTTCTACTCTTCTCTTTCTCCCTTTTCTTTTCCCCTTCCTCTTTCTTTTTCCTTCTCCTCCCCTTCTCCCTTTTCTGTACCCCTTCTTCTCTTCCCCTTCCCCTTCTCTAACTTCTTTCCTTTTCTGCTCTTTTCTCTTATGTCCTTCCCCCCTTTCCTGTTCTTTCCCTCTCCTCCCTTCTTTCCTTTTCCCACACTCCTCTCCATGTTAATCTCCTGCCAGCTTGCAGTGAGAGTTTAACCTGCTTCGTGGAGCTTCTCTTTAGTAGCAGTGAGAACCTATGGCATTCCCTTTGGGAGCATTCTTTCTGCCAGGCCTGAGAGGTTACTGCTTTATACCAGCTGGTCTTAGGAGGAGAAGGGGGTGGGGGAGAGCAAGAGGAGAAAAAGGGGGATGGGGGCAAACAGGAGGAGAAAAGGGGGTGGGGAGAGCAAGAGGAGAAATGGGGGAGAGCAAGAGGAGAAAAGGGGGGTGGGGGCGAACAGGAGGAGAAAAGGGGGTGGGGGAGAGCAGGAGGAGAAAAGGGGGGGCAGACTGCAAGCTGCGCCTCCTTCCTCTGCACTTCCTCTTCCAGCGGAGCTGATGGAACTCTGCCCCTGTTTCTTCTATATATAGCTCTTCCCTGGTGGCCCAATGGGAGTGAAAATGAGATGGGCGCCAACAGCACCAGTTCCAAGTCTTGCTGCTTTCCTTGGAAGCAGGGAAGGCAGAGGGGGCAGCCCAGATTGCTGAATGGGTAGTTAAGCGGATGGATGGGGACCTGGAGGCAAGGACATGGGAGAGTCCCTCTCCTCCCCCTCCTGCCCTTTGCTCACAAACTGTAGCTTGGGTGAATGTCGCATGCCACATATGACATATGCAGCCGGGCACACTAGCAGAGCCCCGAGTGTTTTGACTAGCACCTTTGTGCTAACACCCCCCTTACCCTCCCCCCCCCAGGTGAGGAACACTTGCTGGTTGGCTGGCAGGTAAGTCTAGCTGAGTCTCTCTGGCACTCCTCAGGAGGGATTACTTTGTGAAGCCTTAGACTTCATTTTCAGGCAAATAAAAGAATTTCTAATCACTGGAAAATATTGAAACTGGCAGACTGGAAAAAATTATGTGGTCTGTTAGGCACTTAAATATCAGAAGGCAGTTTTTGCTGAAATATCATCTTATGACAAATCAAAACGATTCTGCAGTGATTTTATTCCAGGACTGATGAAAGAGGAATGATTTGTCAAATTATCTCTGCTTCAGAATCACTTGTGTGACTCTAACTTCTAAGTTTGTTTTTTTTGTCACCTGTGAAATGAAATTTCTCTACTCTTCCTCAGGCAGATGCTAAGTCTCATCTATTTGTAAACTCTTTTCACTCTTTTCTCCATTGCTATTGTCTTGAGTTCAGGTCCCATTTTGTGTTATTACAAAATGTTAATTTCTGGATCTTTCCCTTTCCTGTTCTCTACTCAGCAGCCTGTCTGTTGTAACAAAGATTTTCTTTTTAAAGAAGCTCGGCAGAAACAAACATGTCAAGTAGTCCCTAGAGTATTCCCTATGCCAATAATCTACTGATCCATAAAGAAGGGAGACAGATTTGTTTTCTCATCTCTGCTCTGGGGCCAGACTAGATTTGTCACAATCAGTTTCTCTACCTTCAGTTTTTCTTTTGTTGTGTTATATTTGTTCTTTTCATTTATATTGTTATAGTCATTTGGATATATAGTTTTCCTGGTTCTTCTTACTTGGTAAGTTCACTATCAGTTCATATAATTCTTCCTATGCTCCTCTGAATTCTTAATATTCATTTTTGGTTTGAACATAATAGTATCTCATTATATTTCTGCACCACAATTAGCTGAGCCATCAGTGGGCATACATACAACTCATGGAGATTATTGCAAATGCCTGAGTGTAAAGTCTAGGATACTTACATTTCTTATATAAATTTCCTCATGTATTTTCCTTGTTCTAAACTTTCACTGGTTCTTAGCTACTAATGAAGTTTAAACTCATGTAGCTATTTGTGGTTCTCTGTGGTACTGCTTAACTCTTCCCTTCCAGGTCATATGATTTGCTCTTGAGTAAATCTATTTCCTCATGGTGTTTTTTTGTTTTTTTGTTTTTTTGTTTTTTTTGTTCCAGGAAAGCAGGCTTCTTGTCTTCTGGCCTTGGATGTTGGGTAGCAGGGTTCCTATGCAACAATGTAGAACTTATCAGATGACAGGTGGAATAATTCATAGGAAATGGATACTTGTTTGTACCCTCTTGATGAGGAAAACTAAAGTTTCAAATGTGGTACCATATTGAGTGCCTGTGTAAGAAGGGTAGGATCTTTGCATTCTCTCTAAACATTTTTCATTATGAATCATTAATTAACCATTGTCCTTGATTTTTCTACACCCTACAATGCATCCTCTCTCAGCTTTACCATTTGCTGCTAATCTGTTTCATTGTGAGCAAGTCACTTGACCTTCTAGAGCTGTTTTTCTCCTCTGTATTGCCTTCCTCACAGTGTCGTGGAAAAAAGTTCTTGGCAACTTTTGACTATAAGTAGTTATTAGCAAGGTATGGTGTGAGTATCCCTGAAGATAAGAATGGAGAATATTATACCATTGCCTATTTTCTCTCCTGCCCTCTACCGTCCCCTCCCCCCAAAAAAAAGAAATCTAAAACTTATTTTTTCTCGATTTTACTTTGACCATATGTCTCAAGATGATTTTAAATCATCAGGCAATGATTACTAGCCTCTTTCATTATATTTACTGAAAAAGGCAAGTCATGTTAGCTTCCTTGCTCTAAGTGGAGGGCTAGAAGTGGTTTGCAAATAAGACTTGATTTTCTAAAAAGAAAACGTGTGTCCACACTGGTGGTCCAGAACTGAAGGGGTAGTACTTGTTTTTAATGGATCAAAGATGGGGAGAAGCAGAAACAGAGAATGTCATATGTCAAGGAAGTCCCTTGGGAGAGTTATCTAGAGAAAAGTCTGCCACAAATTTCTAAATGCATTCACTTAGGCTTAGATAATGTGACGGTTGTAGACTAGAGTATACTTTTACATATCAGATGTACCTTAATGCGGGAGGATGCTTGGTTGCATTTGCTTTCAATTTCATGCCCAGTGGTATTTTATAGGTAACTTTTCTTTGGGGTTTTTATGCAGTGGTTGAAGAAAATTAATATGGAATTGGATGCTATTAAATTCACATGGGTGAGCAGAGCACCTTCTTACAATAGTACTATTCCAAGACATAAATCCCTTCCTTGGTAGATGTAACTGACTTGATTTTCTTGTCTTTTATACCACATAACACCTTCTGCACCACAACCTCTATTGCATTCTCAGGGAACTCTGAGCAGAGAGGAAGTGCCCAGCTGTACCTGAGAATACAGATGTTTGAATCTAGAACTAGGAAAAAAAAAACTGGAAACAGTTCTGGTCTAGTGTGTTTGCATGTTTTAGGAGCTTTTTCACATGTGATCATGAGAAGAAAGGTGATCCTATAAACCCTAACCAGAAGCCTCCCATTTGAGGCATGATTTTATATTTTAAGCATATTTGTCTCAGACTTTACAGGAAAGCAGATTGCCTTGGTCTTCAATGGAAAGGACACTGTTATACTAATGATAATGATAGTAATGGTGGTGGTAGTCATTGTAATGACAATAATTATAGATATATTTATACAGCACTTTAAGGTTTGAAAAGTACTTTACAAATATTATCTCAGGTGATTCTTACAGTTCTGGGAGGTAGGTACTATTATTAACTCTATTTTGCAGATGAGGAAATTGAGACAGATAGTACCTACTGTGTGTCAGGGAGTATTCTAAGCTTTGGGCATATAAATATGAATAATGAGACAGACTTTACAAAGAGCTTATAATTTCAGAGTTATAGTAGTCAATTAAACTGTCAACTTAAAAATAGCATTAACTGCATCTTTATGGTAAACTATCTGGGTTTTCAGTGAATATTAATAAATTTTGATCTTCATGAGATTTCAGTTCAATCAGTATAAAGCATCATTCTAGGAAGGTCCTAAATAAAAGTATAATCTTCATTTCCTCATCTCCTTTCAGTTTATTTATTTTTCAGTCATGTCCCACTCTTGTCATCCCATTTTGGGTTTTTCTTGGCAAAGAGACTGGAATAGTCTGCCATTTTCTTCTTGAGCTCATTTTACAGATGAGGAAATTGAGGCAAATAGAGTTAAGTGACTTGCCCAGGATTCTGCAGTTAGTAAGTGGATTTGAACTCAGGAAAGATGAGTCTTCCTGATTCCAGACCTGGTGCTCTGTGTACTGCGGCCCCACTTGGTTGCCATAATAGTAGGAGTCCCTTCAAGGTTAAAGTGATTTCCTAACTGCTGAAGCCAGTGACTTTTCTCTGTCTCCATTATCCATGGCTTCTTTGACACTGTTTATCATCCCCTTTCTCTTTGGTGATATATTCCTTCCCCTTTTGATTTTTTTTATCTATCTGCATATTCCTCAGTATCTTTTGCAGGATCACCATTCATGTCCCACCCATGAAACATTGGTGGCTCTTGAAGCCTCTGAATTCTGACACGTTTTCTTTTTTCTTTTCTTGATCTCATTTCTCCCTTGAGTTTAACTGTTTTGTATACAGATAACTCCAAGTCTACATAACTAACCCTTACCTCCACTGAACATCATGCTCACACTATTAGCTTAGAAATTTCTAATATGTACTTTTAGCACCACAAATTCAACATATCTAGAAAACAACTAACTTTTCTCCCAAACTCTGCCTTCCTCCAAACTTCCTTATTTTTGAAACTGCTGCCAGCCTGAGAGTTAGGGAGGTGCACAACTTCAAAGTCAAATTCTCTGCTCCCATATCACCAAAACCTGAAAATTCCTCCTTTGTAGCATCTCTAGTCTCTGTCCCCCTTTCCCCACCCAGCTATTTCCCCATCAGACTGTTTCATCTTACTTTTACACTATTCCAATAGCTTTTTAATTGGTCTTGCTCTTCTCCCTTCTGTAATCCATCCTCTTCCCAGCTTCCAGATTAATAGCTCTCTAAGCATTCTGCCCATGTGACTTTGGCACTCTTTTCCCCTGGATTCTCACTGCCTGCCTGTAGGAGCTCTGTGTGTACACACCACATTCTCCTCCTCTCCCCTCCCTTCCCGTCCCTTTTCCTCCTGGAATTCTAACATCCCTTCACTGTCTGGCATAGAGATTGCAGATTGATCAGTTCCCTTTCACAGACTCCAAGTTCCAGCCAGACCATCCCAGGAGCTGGCCTTCAGATCAGACATTTACTCTTCTTCCTCTGCTTTTTCTCTTGCGCTCTCCCCCCCAATAATTGGTCACTTTCTTCCTCACCATCTCCTTTTGCAGGCCCTCCTTAGCCTCCCATATGCCTGAGCTCAGCTACTGCTCATACAATAAGAAACCTTTCCCCTTATTAGCCTTCCCTTCCCCTAGAAGCCACTTTGTGCTGACTTCTCGGATACCTGCTGCGTTCTCTTTGCCCCTCACCAGGGGAATTGCAAATATCTTGGGGTTAGAGATGGTTGCATCCCCAGGCATCTGATAAGTGTTTGAATGTTGGCTTGGCTGGGGAGCAGAAAGCAAAGGAGCATGGGGGCTGACTGGGCCCTGCCTCTGAAATGCAATTCTTTTGCTAGCCCAGATATCTCAGGTGTTATCTGTGGTTCTCTTAGAGAAGAGATAGTTGTTTGTTAGAAAAGAGCTGTTATTGGCTGCCTGAAGACCAAGGAAGCAGTCCTGTGTTCTGGAGGTTTGTGGTCCCCTCCTTTTGTCCATAGCACTTTGATGGGAATCATCTGTTTAAAGGAACAAAGGACTTGAGGTGGTCAGGGAGTCTTAAACTAAATGCACAGATCCTGATGAAGGCTTTCTTCTTATTTTCCTGTAACTCCACATGGAGAAAGGCTCTTATAATATAGAGTAACATGAAAGATGTTCCTAACAGGCTAACTTCTCTTATGAAGCTGCTGAGGAAGGTGTAGGCAATATTCACTTTTTAAACAATATGTGGAGACATCCTGTATAAATGCTAGAGAAAGTATGGCATTATTTAGCTGCAAAATTGGAGTTTGTAAGAAATTCAGTTAACATCTTGTACTCTTTAGTAGAATTAAAAACTGGGGCAGCCTCATAGAAAACAGCTAGGGAAGCATAAAACTTTGTAGATTTTTTTCCCTTCTCTTACAGTGATATAGTGATATTGGGATTGCACTGCAATCCAAGTGCAGACTAGCAAAGAAGAAGAGTATCCATATAAGATAGCTGGGGGCAAGAGTGAAAATAAAATAGAAAGAGTGATAATGGCATTTATCCATTATTAGAAATGAGCTATTCCACAGAAATTAATTTTACAGACAACTTAAGTTTAGCATTAGTATTTTGATCCATCTTTGTTCTGTTTCATCTGCTTATTCCTTTTGATGATAAAGATTATAAACAACCCATTTCCTCTTATTCTTATGTCTATTGACTATACAATATAGTTGGAATTCTTTTTTAATTTTATTGTTAAATTATTTTTTGTTCTTTTTTTGGGGGGGATTCTTTATATTGTGTGATTGATAGTGGACGGTAGTGACAGGGCTATTATCCCCTGTTATGATGTTCCATGGTTTCTCTTTTCCCCAGACTGAGAATTTTAATCTGAATTTCTTTTTATTAATGATTAGGAGGGTTTTTTTTTTTCACATGAAGTGAATACTGTATACTTTGCTCTCATCTATTGGTGGATGGCTCTTAGTTTCATGTGTTTGTGTTAATTCCCTAGATATTTCATAAATAAGACTTTCATCAGAGCAACTGGATACAAAGATTTCTCCATTCTCCCCATAGTTCTCTCATTTTAGCTTCATTGATTTTGATTATCCAAACTTTTTAAACTCTTTGTAATTGAAATTGTTTTGTTTCATGATTGACTCTATTCCTTATTTAAAAATTCACCTGTTTGCCATACTTTGGAAAGATAGTGCTTTCATATCTACTGATTTTGTTTTAACATGACATTTCATGTTTAGGTGCCTTATCCATATGGAGCTTATTAATGGCACAAGAATTAACATTTCTATTTTGCTTTAAGGTAATTTACCTACCTTATCTCATTTGATCCTCACTGGAAGCCCTGTGAAGTAGATGTTGTTATCCCCATTTTAAAGATGAAGAAACTGAATCTGAGAGCAGAATTTGAACTCAGGTCTTTTTTCCCCCCTGAAGCAATTGAGGTTAAATGACTTGCCCAAGGGTCACACAGCTAGGGAATCTTAAGTGTCTGAGATCAGATTTGAACTCAGGTCCTCCTGCCTTCAGGGCTGGTGAAACTCAGGTCTTTTTTAAAAGAGTGTATTTTGCACCAGTTAGTGTCCACATGTTGGTTTTAATGTTTTGTGCCATTTATTTTACATAATTTTGAGTTCTAGATCTTTTCTAGATCGTTGATACTGCTCAGTGAAATAATTCTTGAAGTAAATGTATTATTAATTGGACTATCAACTCGCAGGTAGCCCATATGTGTCCTGATCAGTTTTCCCTTTCTTCCAGGAATAGTCCTCTGTCTACTAAGTCTCATTTTATTTTCTACTTTCTGTTATGGCCTGTTCCTGATAAGGGCAAATTAAAGGTGTTTTTGGATCATATCCTACCATTCCATGTAGTATTTGGGTGGCGATGGCGTTGGCTAAAGCTGTGTAGGAAGTAAAAAGCTATAGGAAGAGCCACCGGGGTTTCTTGTCTTAGATTGTCTGTGCTAAGGGAACCTTCTAATAATGAAGGCAGTCTAGAATTTGCGGTAATATAAATTGCTTCGGGGCATTGGGAAATAAGGAATGAGAAGCAGATGCTTCCTCTTAATTTTTAGTAAAGTATATAAAAATGTGTGTTACTATTGTATAATAAATTACTGTACTGTAATTTCATGCATACCTGTATATTCAGAGCCCTTATGAATATCTTCAAAATTGACTGTCTTTTTTTTTTTTTTTAACTATGGATAACTTCTCAAACCTCACCCATTCAAACCATAAGCAATCTAATTACTTTCTAATTCAGCTTCAGATCCTTGGATTAGAAACTGGAAATAGAAAGGGAGTACCCATTTATATTGTGCTTGTGTGCCAAGGACTGTGCTAATAATAAATTAGTGCTTTACAGCTATTTGATCCTCACAACAATCTGCATTGTGGGTATTATTATTATCCTCATGTTATAGTCAGGGGAACTGAGGCAAGCAGGGTTAAGTGACTTGTCCAGGATCACACAACTAGTAAATATCTGAGATTGGATTTAAATTCAGCTTTTCTGACCTAGGCCTGATTCTCTCTCCAGTGAGCCACCAGCTGCCTAAGCTAATCATATTCTAAAAATATTTAATCAAACTCTAGGTATACATGAAATTAAAATATACCCATTGATCTGCTTTAACAAGTCGATTGCCTATTGGACTTGACATTTAAGAAAATCTGGCTTGAAATCCTAGCTTGGGCTAGTTTTGTCACCATGGACGCGTCACTTAAACTTAGGGCACCAGTTTTCCCTTCTGTAAAATAACCCTAATATTTTCTTGTCTCACAGGGTTCTCAAAGGGATTAACTGAGATAATATATACAAAGTGCTTTGTAAATTTTAAATCTTCGCATAAATGTCAGCCATTACAGGTCTATTTTATTCTTCCTGGGGAATATTACTAGGAGAAATATGCTAGAACCTTAGTACAACGTAATTAACTAGATACAGAAAGAGTTTGGTGTAAAATAAACTTTATTGGGCCCTGGTCCAAATGGATTTAGGTAATGAAGTGTTCAAAGCACCAGAGTTATGAGACTACAATATAATTTCATAGTTCAAATTCTAATGCAGAAATCTCCAGTGTATTTTCTTTTTACATATGATTTTTAAAAAATCTTGTTTTTTGTTTTTGTTGATATTTTGTGTATTTATATCACCTTTATTCAGCAAGCCATACTGTAACAAAGTTTATTAAAGAAAGAGGGGAGAGGGGACAGCAAGTTAGTGTAGTGCATAGAGCACCAGCCTGGGAGTCAGGAGTGCCTGAGTTTAAATCTGATCTCAGTCACTGAACATATCCTGGCTGTGTGGCCCTGGGCAAGTCACTTAACCCCAATTGCCTTAGGAAAAAAAAAAGAAGGGAGAAAAACAGTTTAATGAACCGATACTTAACTGTCTGGCAACATTTGCAATATTCCAGACCTTTGCAGGCTCACCTGCTTGTCATTTCTTAAAGTACAATAGTCTTCCATCTCAATCATATGCCACAACTTAAGTCAACCATTTCCTAGTTGATGAGCATTCTCTCTTTGTTGTCACAGAAAGAGCCGATATACATTTTTTTGTACACATAGGCCCCTTTTCCTTTTTTAAGTAATCTGTTTGGGATACAAACCTAGGAGTAATATTGTTGGCTCAAAAGGTGTGCACAGGCTTTATTGCCTTTTGGGCATTGTTGTGAGGGAAGGAGGCACATTTTAAAATTTTTTCTCTTTGACCAAGCTAGGCCAGTATATAATCACACTACTCTCAGTGCTGTTTCATTTGTGGTTCTTTTTATTTACACTGTTAATGGTCACTGTATATATGTTTGTTTTTTTCTGGTTCCGCATTGTATTATCTTTAATGTATGTAACTGTGATAAATTCTCAGACATATTTTATATGTGTGTGTACATATGTGTATGTATACATATATACATATACATGTGTGTGTGTGTATAAACTTGACTGAAGATACAGTTCAAGCTGATTGCTCAAGAAAGGTATTCCCACTAGAACTAAATGTAGTCATGTACCAAGTGGTCATTCTTAAAACATATCATGGAATGATTTTTAGGTTTATTTAGTTCTCTGTTCTTAGTGTATTCTTTATAATATGGATAATAAATTGTTTTAAAGACATAAGTAATCTTTGTGATAAAAGATAATGATCAGACCTCAGGTCTTCATTTTTTTCCTTCCCTTGTTACTTCTAAAGTTAATTTGCATTAATTTTTACAAGAAGCAAATCAGCACTCTTGATGATTTCATCATATACTCTGGAGTAGCCCTTAATAATTTTTTAAAATTAAATTTTGTTTTCAGTTATATTAAAAAAAATTAAGATTTTTTTGAGTTCTAAATTATCTTTCCTTCCAAAATCCCCTATCCCCTCATTAAGAAAACAAACAATTTGTTATAAATTATACAAATGCATTAATACAAAATATTTACCAATATTAGACATGTTGTAAAGAAAACAGTTTAAAAAAGAATAAGAAAAGGATAGTAAAGAAAAAAGTGTTGTGATCTACATTCAAATTCCCCTCATTTTCTTTGGATAGAGTTTTTTTTTTCTTAAATCCTTTGGCATTGTCTAGGATAATTGTTATTGCTTAGGATAACTAAGTCATTGACAGGTAACCTTTGTACAATATTGTTACCATGTACACCATTTTCTTGACTCTGCTTATTTTACTTTGCATCAGTTCATATACGTCTTTCCAGGTTTTTCTGACAGTGTCCTGCATATTATTTCTTAAAGTACAGTCGTGTTCAATCATGATCATATGTTTATCATATGTCAATTTGTTAAACCATTCTGCAATTGATGAGCCTACCTTCCATCTTGGTCATCACAAAAAGAGTTGAGATAGATAAATTTATATAAATATCTGTGTGTGTGTAGTTGAACATGTAGGTCCTTTCCCCCTTTTTATGATCTATTTGGGATATAAAATCTGTAAAATCAAAAGGTGTGCACAGTTTGATTGCCTTCTGGATACAATTCCAAATTGATCACCAGAATGGTTTGATCAGTTCACAGCTCTACTAGCAGAACACTAGTGTTACAATTTTCCCACATCCTTTCCAACATTTATCATTTTCCTTTTCTGTTATATTAGCCAATATGATAAGTGTGAGCTAGTATCTTGGGGGCTATTTTAATTTGCATTTCTCTGACAGAAAGTGATTTAGAGAACTTTTTTATGTGACTATTGATAGCTTTGATTTCTTCTTCTGAAAACTCCCTGCTCATATATTTTGACCATTTATCAGCTGGGGACTCACTGACTTGACTCAGTTGACACAATTCTCTATATATTTGAGAAATGAGGCCTTTATTGGAAAAACTTGATATAACCCTTCCAACCTCAGTTTACTACTTTTCTTAGAATTTTGACTGCATTAATTTTGTTCATGCAAACTTTTTAATTTGATAAAATCAAAATTTTCCATTTTAACTTCTAATTTGTTCAATATAATTATATCGCCTTTTATGTCTAAACCACATTCTTATTTTAGATTACTACTAATTACATTAGATTACTACCTCATTTTATACTAAATATTATGTACTTAATATTTTCTACTTATCTGCCACCAGTTTATTTTGAAGGGCAGCTAAATGATACAGTGGATAGAGCATTGGACTGAGAATCAGGAAGATTCATCTTTATGAGTACAAATCTGAACTCAGGCACTTACTAACTGTGATCCTGGGTAAATCACTTAATCTTGTTTGTTTCAGTTCCTTATCTGGATCATGAACTGAAGAAGGAACTAACAAAAATAGTTCCACATCTTTGGAAAAAACAAAAACAACCCCCTTCCCAATCACACATGACTAAAATCATCTAAATAACAATACTAAAAAAAACTCCTAGATTATTTCGATGAGAATTCAGTTTGAGATTTATTACTGTGAAGCCATCTTCTTTCACATTTTCTCCTATTGGTTCTTTTAATTTTTTTTTAACTTTTCTTCCATATGAATTTTGTCATTTTTCCTAATTTGATAAAATGATTTTTGGTAGTTTGGTATGGTACTAAATAAGTAAATTAATTTGAGTAGAATTGTATTTTTGTTATATTGGCACAGTCTAGATACGAAGTTAATGTTTCTCCAGTTTTGGTCTGACTTTATTTGCATGAAAAGTAACTAACCTTAATCTTTTTCTTACTCCTCAATTTAAAAAAAAAAATCATCCCATCATTGTCAATTTCACACTTGTATCATCCATCTATGTATGCTACATACATCTATATATGCTATATCAATAATGTAAAGTTCTTAGGAGTTATAACTATCATCTTCTCAAATAGAAGTGTAGGCAGTTTAAACTCATTGAATCCCTTTTGCTTTCTTTTTTCTGTTTACATTTTTTTGTGTTTCTTTTGGGTCTTGTATTTGGAAGTTAACTTTTCTATTTAGTTCTGGTTTTTTCATTAGAAATTCTTGAAAGTCTTTATTTTTCTCATTAAACACCAATTTTTTCCCCCTAAAGGATTATATTCAGTTTTGCTGGGTAATCAATTCTTGGTTGTAATTCTACTACCTCCTTTGCCTTTTGGAATTTCATGTTCCAGGCCTTCCATTCCTTTCATGCAAAAGCTGCTGAATCTTGTATAATCCTACAATATTTAAAGTGTTTCTGTCTTGCTTACAATGAATTCTCCTTGATTTGGAAGCTGTGAAGTTTGACTATAAAATTTCTGGGAATTTTCATTTTGGAATTTCCTTCAGAATGTGATCAGTGGATTCTTTAAATTTTTATTTGACCCTCTGGTTTTAGGATATCAGATCAGTTTTCCTTCATTAACTTCTTGAAATATAATTTCTAGACTTCTTTTGATAATGGTTTTCAGATAGTTCAGTAATTTTTAAATTGCCTCTTCTTGTTTTATTTTCCAGATTTGTTTTTTCAACAAAATATTTTATATTTTCTTCCTTGTTTTTATTCTTTTAACTGTTTTATTGTTTCTTGATATTTCATGTAGTCATTAGCTTCCATTACCCACTTTTAATTTTAAGATATTTATTAGTGAGCTTTTGCACCACTTTTTTTCCATTTTACTAATTCTTCTTTTTAAAGAGTTCTTTTTTTGAAAAAAAATTTTTCAAAAAGAGTTCTTTTTTGTACCTTTTTAAAAAATTTCACCAGTTCTGCTTTTTAAGGAGTTTTTCCTCTTTGATGGATTTTTGTGCCTCTTTTACCATTTGGTCAAGTCTGTTCTTTTAAGATATTTAGTTCAGTATTGTGTATGTGTGTGTTTATAATTGCATCCCTCTCACTTATTTTTATAATTTTTCCTCTTTGTGTATGGTTTTTAAAATTCCTTTTTGAGATCTCCAAGAATTCACATTGGGCTTGTTTCCGATTCACTTTTCTTTGAGGCTTTGCTTGTAACTGCTTTACTTTACCTTTTTCTGAGTTTGTTCTTGATATTCTTTATTATCGTAATAGCTCTTTAGGGCCAGTTTATTTTTTGTTATTTCCTCTGTTTTCCATTGTATTTCTTGACTTTTAACTTTACGTTAGGGTTAGAAGCCTCTGGGGGTTGGGGAGCGGGATCACTGTCCCCAAGCTTCAGGTTTTTGTGCTGCTGTTTTCAGAGCTATTTGGGGAGTGTGTAAGTTGTCAATACACCCGAGGTGCTATGATCTAAGGAAAGGCCTTTGCTTCAAACTTTACCCAAGAAGGGAACTTTTCCCCTTCCAGCCACATGTGCTTTTCTTTTGGCTCTGTGACTGTGACCCAGACTTTTGCTTTCTGTAGCTGTGAGTACTTGCCCTCCTTTCTGTCTCAGAGATAAGACCAAACCCTCTGCTCCCTTGTGAGAGACCCTGGCACTGTGACCAGTACTCCTGCTACCTTGCAGCTGCAAAGGATAGTTCTTCTCTTTGCCCTGGAGCTGCAACCTGGAGCTGTGTATGTGCAGGGTCCTGAGCTCAGCACCAACAAAGGGACCCCTATAAGCTTTCTGACTGGTTGTCTGACATCCTTATTGTCTGTGGGCTGAGAGCTTCTGAAACTGATGCTGACGCTGATGCACCTGCCTCCAAGGTCTGCTGATGGCATTGCTGCAATGCAGCCTAAGCTGCTGCACTCTGGGCCCATTCCCTATCTTGCTGCTGCCGGCCTTTCCTGCCAACCTCCTTAGATGTCTTCATCCGGAACATTATTTGAGCATGATCTTTGGTTGCCTCAGCCACTCCAGAATTCTACTTAAGGCATTTTTTTTAAATAATAGTTTTTTTTTCAGAATACATGCAAAAATAGTTTTCAACATTTATCCTTGCAATATCTTGTTCCAAATTTTTCTCCCTTTCTTCCCCTTATTTCCTCCCTTAAATATTTAATATAGGTTAAACACGTTCAGTTCTTCCAAACAAATTTTCACATTTATCATGCTGCAAAAGAAAAATCAAGTCAAAAAAAGGAAAAAATGAGAAAGGAAAAAAAAGCCACCAAACAATAACATAATACATAATAAAGTGAAAATACTATGTTATCATGCACATTCAGTCCCCATGTCCTTTTTCTGAATGCAGATGGCTCTCTCCATCACAAGTCTATTGGAATTGGTTAAAGCATTATTTTAAATTGTTTAGAAGGGGAATTGAGGAGAGCTCAAGTGAGTTACTCTACCATGTTGGCCTCTCACCTATTTTTTTAAAAGGACTTTTGGGTTATATATTATATATCAAGCCAAACCTTTACTCAGTAGGTTATTTATTTTTCAGTTTTTGAAGCAACTTAAATGACTCTTGTATCCACATCTAATTTCATTCCTAGAAAAATAATGCCAATATCAACCCTGCTTTGCTGAAGGTATTAAATAAGTAAACTAATTGCTTTTTAAGAATTTCTATTCTTGGGACAGCTAGGTGGTGCAGTGGATAGAGCACCAGCCCTGAAGTCAGGAGGACCTGAGTTCAAATCTGGTCTCAGACACTTAACATTCCTTAGCTGTGTGACCCTGGGCAAGTCACTTAACCTCAATTGCCTCAGCAAAAAGCAAAAAAAAAAAAAAAAAAAAAGAATTTCTATTCTTTATTGATTAGCTGCCACAAATAAAATGTATTTGAATCACTGTAGATGTTATTTTGCTGAAATGAATCCTTTATTTATATTTTCTTAATAATTTGAATCAAAAGATAAAAACAAGAAAACTATTAGTAAAACCAGGAAATTTTGTAACAAATCTTATCTTCATAATAATCTGGTTTTCTCAATTTTTTAAAATTAAAAAAAAATCTCATCTGGAATGATAGAATGTTTTGTATGTATAAATGTGAAGTTCTATTCTCAGGTTTAAAAAAATCAATTCATATATGTATATATACATATATTTACACACATGCACTGGGGTTTTTTATTAACTATTAAATTCATTTTACATATAATTGACTAAATTCATTATGAGCAGAGGTGATGGTTCCGCTGAAATTTACTGTAGTCAAACCATATTTTTCTATGACAATTTTATGAGGGACACATGTTAACAAACTAAAATATCCTTAGAGGAGGTAGACCAGGGTGGAGAGTTTTGGGGAATTACAGAAAATGAGAAACAGTAGAAAAAACTAAGGATACTAAAGCCAAGCAAAGAATATCTTAGGGAGAAGTTGATTCTTGCCTTTGAACGTTTCAGCAGCTCTGATGTCGAAGGTAGAACAGAACGTATTGCTGCTTCCTGTTCATTATTGTCAGTTGTCCTTGGTTCTTGAAGAGGACCATAACATCAGGGAGGTGATACCATGATGTGCAGGTGAATTGAACCTGTGCAAGGTCACCTGTCTCCCTTTTCCTTCCAGAGCCATCAGGATCCCATGACCAGATGTAGATCAGGATGACTGGAGATGGTCTTGGATGACTTCCTGTAGCCCTAACAAGTTAAAGGCCCAGAAAGGCAGCCTCCAGGGTCTCTCACTTTCCTGGGCATATTGTGCCAACTGATGCAATACTTCCATCTGAAAACCTTCAGTGTCTCTCCATTTTTATACCATATATAGGACCAGCTTCTTCTCCTGGCATTTGTGGCTTTGAGGAATTTGATTTGATGTTTTCACAGAGGTGTTCCCCCCCCAACTATTTCCCCTTATTTGTTCTGTAATTTAACAAAACTAGATTGTTAACTCTTCTCTATTGACCTGCCCTTCACCTGCCTTCTATAAATATATACAATATGGTGAATGCAGTTTCCTCTACCTTTCCTATCATATTCCCTCCTTTCCCTGCATTCTCTCTCTTTCTCTCTCTCTCTCTCTCTCTCTCTCTCTCTCTCTCTCTCTCTCTCTCTCTCTCTCTCTCTCTCTCTCTCTCGTTATACACACACACACACACACACACACACACACACACACACAAATAAAAAACAAGATGAGTGCAGTTTCCTCTACCTGCTCCTATCATATTCCCCTTTTTGACCTCCCTTCTTTTTAAGGTCCAACTCATGTAACATTTTCTATGTAACCTTTCCTAATTCCCCTCATCCCAAAGGGAATTTCCCAATTCACCCAAAGTGATTTCTCATTCCTCATGTTAATTAAAGCCCTTTATGCATCTTCTTTTTATCTTTAATTGCATTTGCCCTGTATCCTAATTGTTTGGGCCACCTATCTCAGCCTATTAGATTGAACACTCCTTTAGGTGAAGCATTAATTCATTTCACTTTTTGTATCCCGAGCGCCTGATATGGTGCCTTGTACCAAATGGCTGTTAAATGAGTTTTTAACTTAAATTGTTGAATTGTTGTATAGGAGAAAACTTTCTAATTTGTTGAAGCTCTGTAAAAAGGGAAGAGACTACCTGGAGGTAGGCTACCTTTCCCAGGTATTGTTCAAAGAGAGAGAGATTAGATAACCATTTAGTAGGAAGGCAATAGAGGTGGTTCCAGGTGGGAAGTTAAACATGCTGACTCTTAAAGATCCCTTCCAGAATAAAATTTTGTGACCGAGAGACTTCATGGTTTAGCAATTTCTGCAAAGACAGGTTCATAATGAGGCCCATTTAATCCATTTTGCTCTGTTATAGGTAATTTCACAGTATATTTTTTTAATTTGTGAAGACACTTTTTCATTCATTATTTTTTGAATCTTTAGAATATGATTTGCTTGACAGTGGTGAATGATGTACTGAGCTTCAGTTTAAAACTCCATTAAAAAAGAAGTACTTGGTGGAGGGATTCGTGCTGATTCCCTAATTCTTAAGGAAGAAAGTTACAGGTAGTTTGTGTTTGGCTGACTGCTGTAAGCCTAGGAACTTAATCTGCACATGGGACTGCTGTTGTGTACCCAGGGCTACCAGGAAGCTGCTGGCTGCAGAGATCAGGTGAACAATGCTCAACGTCCTTCCTTTACTTTTTGTTTTCTGTTGAACACCTGTTCTCTTCTGTTACAGAACACCAAAACTACTTTGGAATAGATGAAAATTTGGGCCCTGTCGCAGTAAGCATCCGGAGAGAGAAGCTCGAAGAAACTAAGGAAAAAGAAGGGTCTCAATTCAACTATCGGGTAGCTTTCAGGACCAGTGAGGTATTTCTGCTCTCCATTTATTATCCTTGGAGTGATTTTTTTTTTATTTTGTTTTAAAAAAACAAAACAAAAAACCTATAGGCTGCTATCACAAAGGGAATTCTAGTGTTCTCAAATTTTAGTCTCTTCTCTCTTTTTAAATTATTAAAAGATTTTGTACTTAAACATGTCTGTTATACTACTCACCTATCTTATACAGTGGTTGAAAGGAATAATTTTAACTGCTATTACATGTGTATAACTCCAAGGGTCTTAAGAAATAATGATTTTGATTGCTGCCTTATGTGGTTGGACAGAACAAAAGGCAGAGAGGATCTGGGACATGCTGAAGAGACAGGATATATGCATAAACCAGATTAAGATGATTTTAAACCACACCAGATGAAAATTGGAAGCTCGCAATAGTGAAAAGCATATTCTCAGAGGTTTTTACCAGAGCAGTAATTTTAGCTATATGTTTTTATTGTATGAACCCAAGTGAGCTTCATACTTTTGGTTATTATTACTACTACAGGAGAAGCACCATATAATAGTCTTACAGTGAGTTTTGTTTGTATTTATTAGTTCAGAATTAGACCCAGTTCTTGCACTGGGTCCTGTTCTCATTATAAGAATCTGAGATCTAGTTAATTTAATTTTAATGGTATGATTTTGGAACAGACTGAGGTAAATTTCAAAACCTAAATGTGAAATAGTTTTGTGGTGTCCTTACAAAGTTGAATGCAGCATTATTACATGCATATAGTGGCATAATATAAATTTAGGATCTCCATTATTCTAAGTCTTCTGGGACTTCCTCTTTTGGGAAGATCTTAACTTATAAGTGTTATATATATTATCGAGACACAGCATAGTAGAAAAAAAGAAAGCTGGCCTTGAAACCAAGGTTTAAGATATGGCCTTTGACTCCTATTGGCTTTTGAATCCTGGACAAGATCCTTCATGTCTGTTTCCTAGGCAACTTTCTAAGATGATGTGTCGGTCAAAGAGCTGACCCACATTGATAGATGAAGGCTACTACTTCATCTGAAGTTCCCGGGATCAGTGAGATCATGACTAAACCTTGTCCTCTACCTTATTAGATTCACAGAGCTATTTAGGGATTGTAAGAGTTGTCTAATTCAGTCCTTTCATTTTACAAATGAAATTTAAGTGGAGAAAGATTAAGTAACTTGTCCCAGCGAGACAGGAAATTGCAATAAAGTTCTCCTGACTCCCAATCCAGTACTCTTTCCATTATATTGTTTCATAACAACAGGATATATTCAGATTAGAGATCAGTTTGAAATAAGGCTATTTTTGTGTGTTTGGGATCAGATTTTGTAAGATGGGTTTCACTGGAGAAACATGGTTGGGAGACGCTTTCCCCACTCTTGCCCCTTCCAGAAAACAGCAGCCATTCTCCCCCAGTACTTCCAATGTGCATGTAAGACTAAAATCATACTTTAAAAGGGATGGCTGGCTAGGTGTTGCTGCTATAAATGCTCGGTAAAGTCTCGCGCTTCCCCCCTCAGCTTACAACGCTCAGGGGAGCAATTTTAGAAGATGCCATCCCTTCCACGGCGAGACACGGCACGGCACGCGGGCTGCCGCTCAAAGAGGTGCTGGAGTATGTCATTCCCGAGCTGAGCATCCAGTGCCTGCGGCAGGCTCTGAACTCCCCCAAAGTCTCGGAGCAGCTCCTCAAGCTCGATGAGCAAGGGGTAAGTCAGCCCCACGCTGGCTGGGATTGTTCCCCCGTCCTCCTCCTTTCTCAGATTCCCTTCTCTCCCTCCCCTTCCTGCTGCCTTCTGAATGTTTTGTTATGTTCTATGTACGTGTAATGCTATGTATGTGTTATATTGTTATGTTACGTTACATTATATGAAACAACATTACAGTATGTTAAATTACATTCTATTACATGATACGATATGACACAATTTTACATTACATTGCATTATATTATGTTATCATATATTAACCCATGAACACACTGTGATTCCAGTCTAGGACACCTGCTGCTGCTGCATGGGGACATGCGTCTCTTTATACGCGATGCTGGGAGGTCAGCCAACTGTCTCCACTGATGAGGATGGGGCTGGCACCTTGAAACACTTTCTTTAATCTATTCATTCAGTTTTTACTCATCATGTGTAAGGAACTATGCTGGATTAGACTAGGAAAGTTAAGCTCATGATCCAGTATGGGAGTTAAAGCAAGGGCACACACTAATGTGGGGACCGCGTGCAGACACTGCCGTGTGCAGGGTTGCCATGCTGCAAGGTGCCAGCACCATAAAGACAAAAATGAAGTCGTTGCTTCCCCTCCATGAACTGGGGTGATGCATTGTCTAGGACTTAGACCCGAGACCCGAGTTTGAATCCTGCCTGGGAGACCCTGCCCAAGTCTCTCGCTCCCTCTGTGAAACCCTCCTGGGCTGTTGGGCGTGGAGCAGGGCTATCGAAATTCTTGGTCCTCTCTCCCCTCTGGTCACTGGCAAAGGGATCTGGATGAGAGCTTGTTTCAGGGGAGATATGTGATAGTAGTGAAGCGGGACGTCACTGATTACTGGCCTAGTCACAGCAGAGGAGCTGGGGCTCCAGCCTCTCTCAGAAGCCAGTGAGAAGTGCTCAGCAGTCAGAGGGAAGGAAGGATACTGGAGAGAAGCCTCAAGGCCTGGGCCAAGCGTTGCCAGGAAAAGACTGGGCAAGGGAGAGACCTGGGGACAAGCAAACAGCAAACTCGGATGTTGGGGACCCTGAAACCAGAGGGGACTCATTTCGTTGTAGTCAGAAGGATGGCGAGACTAGAAGCCAGTTGGGAAATGTTGGGGACCGTTCTGGGAAAGCCAAGGTGGCTGGTCTTAATGGCCAGGTCCTTAAGTACCTGCAGCCTAAAAGTGACCCACAGTCATAAGTACTTTGAGAGTTTGGAGCAGAGGCTAAACAAGTTGTATTTACAGTTAGAAGAAGCTGTATTCATTATTCTTTATTCATGGGTGGTGCAGCCCAGCTGATTTTGGGTGCTTTAAATGGGCTGAAATTCTAAAGCTGATTATTCTGATGAGTTAGCAGTTTATTGTGAGAAAACTAGATGCAGCCCCCTTAGGATTCAGAGTGAATCAGCACGATGATGTTAAGGTCAAAAAGAGACAAGCACCGAAGGACTAGTTTAAATGAGCATCTGCTCCTTCTGCTATTAGAGAGCTTTCTTGTTGTGTTTTTTCTAGTTTCTGTGTCATTGCTAATCACCTAAACTCTACAAAACTTCTGTGAAAGTTGAGTAAGGCATTTTAACAAAGCAGGAATAATGAAAGATGTTTGCCGGTGTCTGCCCTGACACAAATTTGAAATGGTCTTTTAGGACTACATTGCTGGATATGACCTGATGTCTCAGGAGGTCATATGTAAAGTACTTAAGCATGGTTTCAGAGTTGGATCCCATTTTTCTATCTAGCAAATTTGTGCTCAGCTTGCTAAAGGCATTTAAAGTACTAAGGAACAGAAGTTGTGCTGATCTTTGTGTTCTTGTTGGCTATGGTAGCAGAGCCCTGGAGAAAGTTCCATTTCTCCCGGCCATGAGTCATGGGGCCCCTCTGACTCAGCTTAATGGCTCATGGCCTGCCCCGAAGGTATTAAAGGGACAACATTTGGCCAGTGTCTGCTTGATTTTCTTTCTTGGAAATGAGCTGCTATTGGGCTAGCTACTGCAGTGAAAAACTTGGGGTGAAATGAAAAGCAGTGGGAACTTTTGTATAGAAGCTTAGGATAAAGGTGCCCAACTATTTTGTGCTGGGTTAAGCGTAGAAACTTTGAACTTGGTCATCAAAGCATTTCTGAGGATTACTCCACTGTAACTCTAAATTCAAGGAATTATTGTTGAACATGAGGCTCACTTTTGAAGCAGAGAAATACTACTTGGGTTAGATAAGTTTGATGTACTTTTCCTTTTGAAATATTTCTAAGGTATCTAAGTATGAGATACTTAAAAGCATTCTGTGTAATAGTTGTTTTTTTAAGAAGTTTGCAAATTTTTGTTTTTGTAAAAGTTTATTAGTTTTTGTGTTCTTTGGATAACATAATCTAACTCTTGCCTAGTGTAACATGTTTTATTTATAAAATAAGTTTTCATGCCCTCTTCTCCTAACCCACATTAAATAGCAGATGAATAAACATCTACCTTCTTTGCCTCATTCTGCTAAAAATTGCATATATCTACATACATATATGTGTTTATATATAATTCTTCACTATACATATAAAATGTGTTTAAATATGGGTTCATTAATTTTTTTCATAACTATTTTTAAAAATGACTTTAAAAGTTACTTTTAAAGATAACTGTTTAAATGTTCAAAACATTAATGCATTGTTGATGGAGTTGTGAAATGATTGAATCATTCTGAAGAGCACTCTGGGACTGTACCCAAAGGGTTGCAAAACTGTGCATGCCCTTTGATCCAGTAGTAATACTAATCCCAAAGACATCCTAACAAAAACAGAAGAAGGACCTATTTGTACAAAATATTTATAGCAGCTCTTTTTGTGGCAGCTAAGAATTGAAATCAAAAGGATTCCTATCAGCTGGAGAATGGCTAAACAAGCTGTGGCATATGATTGCAATGGAATATTATTGTGCTGTAAGAAATGACAAGCAAGGTGATTTCAGGAAAAACCTGGAAGGATTTACATGAACTCTGATGCATAGTGAAGTGAACAGAACCAGGAGAACACTGCACACAGTAAACATCAATATTGTTCAGTGAAGAACTATGAATGACTTAGCCATTTCAGCAATACAATGATCCAAAACAGTTCTAAAGGACTAATGATGAATCATGCTCTCCACCTCCAGAGAAAGCACTGACATTCACTTTCTTTCATTTTTAAATTTTACTCAAGTCTTCTTGTACAAAATGACCGATATGAAAATGTTTTACATGATTGCATACATATAATCCGTATCTGATTGCTTACTGTCTTGGGGGAGAAGGGAAGGGAAGAAAAAAGCATTAGAATTTGGAACTCAAAATTTTAAGTAAAATAAATATATTAATTTTTAAAAAATGTTCTATCAAAGCAGCACCTAGGTGGAATAGTGGATATAGGGGCCAGCCTTAAGTCAAATGTGGCCTCGGCACTTACTTATCAGTGTAACCCTGGACAAGTCACTTAACCCTGTTTGCTTCAGGTTCCTCAGCTGTAAAATGAGCTGGAGAAGGAAATGGCAACCCCCTCCAGCATCTCTGCAAGAAAACCCTAAATAAGGTCATAAGAGTCGGACGTCACTAAAATGACTGAACAAGAACCACAACAAAACAGTTGTGGTCTCATGTTTTATAATGGCTGAGAGATAACCGGGGTCTCTCGAAGGATGTCCCCATGGTCTGTAGAATCTTGGTAGGCTCTAGTAAGCTGGACGTTAGAACAGACCACATGCTAATATCTAAAGGTCAGTCTCAATTTGGAGTTGTTTATTACCAGAACGTTAGCCATGAATTGATAAGTTCTTTACTCCTCACGGATTATAAATTACATATATTGTGACATTGAGGCTTTTTTATTTGTTATGTATGCTCTTGAAGGAGATGGGTGATCCTTAGTGTATCTTGTTTTCGAGGTCACTTGCTTTGACTCAGAGTTTGTGTTGCCTTTTGCTTTTCTTCCATGAAATCTTGCATATGTCAGGTGTAATTGAGAGAAAGAAAGTTAGGATGACGAAACCTTGGCAACAGATTGGAAATGGGGTGTGAGTGAGCAGTCAAGGATGGGACTAGGATTAAAATCACTGGCAACTGCGAAGATTGGGGTGCCCTCAACAGTAAAAGGAAACTTGGGAAGAGGAGAGGATTTTGGGGGAAAGATACTGAGTTCTCTTTTGGTGAGTGTTAGTTCTCTGGGGGTTATTCACTTTGACATGGTCTGTAAGGCAATTGGTGATTTCAGGGAGTTTTTCATTTGGGTGAGAGAAAAATTACATTTATTTAAAATATAATTACTTCTTTTGTAATTTTGTGTATTTTATTTTATGCATTTAAAATATTCTGAGAAAGGGATCAGTAGATTTTTCTAGATTTCTAAAGGAGTCCAAGAAACAAACAAACAAAAAAAAGGTTAACTACCTTGCTTTATTGCTGGACTCTGAGTCGCTAGCAACTGAAATTGCTCATATTCATCACTATGGGTTCATGGAGCTATTTATGGATTGGGATATTGAATGAAAGTTCTGAATATTAAAAACATTTAGCATTTTTGCTGTGTTGGGGAGGTAGTAGTAAAAGTTGCTGTTTTGCAGAATCAGTCAACTATTTTGAGATTTGAAGGTTTGGAGTGATCAGGTTTGTGAATTAAACTAACAAATATTCTTGCTCCTGTGTGGGGCTCCCCCAGCTAAACGGTAGAAAAGGTGATGTAGAGTACTGAGAATTAACTATTGCTATTCTGATTCTTTGATCTTCATTCCTTGACTCACAATTGGATCTGCTATTAAGAGAACTAAACTGCATTCCTATTATAAATGGAACCAAGGAACCAGTGTAAAAAACTGCCAACTAAATGGAAGGAAGGCCCTTGAACAGGAAAGTATGATCCTAAAGTTAGGTGCCTAAAATCAGGAAGAACATCATTTCATGGGACACTTAGTTACCTTGGTTGGTGATACTGGTGATGAAGCCAACGGATCAAGAGAAACAATTTACAATTCAAGGAAATGATAACTGAATTTCCAAGGAGATCAAGGACCAAATGAATGGCCCCACATATTCAAATATATCTGTGTTCATTCATGCGGGTTTTTCCTTCTTTCCATGTCTGGACAGTATTTACTGATGCCTTCAATAAATTTGGTCCACCCAACATACTGGGGCTTTCCTTTATTGTTCTGACACAATGAGGAAACCTTCCACTGAGCATGCAGCCTGCTTGTGGCTGTCACTACATTAACAGGCTTCATCATACGTGTCTTTGATGACATCATTTCCTGCATTATTCCTTCCTTGTTATATTTGCACCCCATGGGCACCTTTCCATCACCCGCTTCCATCCAATACTGTGTAATGTGATTCAAAGCCATCTCATCCCTGAGAAATTGTATTAAAAACATAAGCTTTCATTTCAGAGAGTTACTTATTAAAAAAGAACTCTGCAGGCTCCAAAAAGCAAGGGGACCTGCCTGCTGGTCCTGGGTCTAAGCTTTGGTCCGCTTTCAGTGACAATTCTATGGGTGTGTGTGGGTGTGTGTGTGCACGCGTGCACATGCAATGTCTGTGGCGCAGCTCACAGTCAGCTAGAATGGATCCAGCTCCAGCTAGGTCCCGAGCACTCCACTAACTGCTGAGGGCATGAACGTAAAACTCCCCGCACCAGCAACTGCCCACAGACGGGCTCCATTCAGAACAGCTAAGAGCAGGATGCATGTCCGGCCTCTCACACGTGGCTGTGAACCACGACAGCCACTCTCCCACCGAGGTGCAGGGCCCATGCCGGCCTATGGTTTCCTCTCGTTTCCTTGCCCAATGGACCTATGTGCAGAGATGTTCCTGTGTTCTCTTCATGCATGTGGGCGAATTAACAAATTGTGACATAGGAAGATAACAGAATATTATTGTGACAGAGAGGACAGAGAGCCTCGGGAAGGCTTGCATCAAATGGCACAGACCAGAGTGAGCCAGGAACAAGGAAACAGTTTGCAGTCTTCCCTGAGAGACATAAAGGGAAAGAACCCTAGGAGCCTTCAGAGTCCAAGCCACTTTAACGACCTGCCTGAATATCGCAGACTGATAACACAGGTATCTCTCTTTTCTCCGAAGAAGGGCCACTCTGGGTGTGAAATTAGGCACGTGTGCCGTTGTTTATTGGGTTTAATTGTACCCATACAGAGGAGTCTCCTGAGGAGAGGCTTTGAGGGCAATGATAGCAATGTTACTTTCAAAGACATCAGTAACCATTTTTCTAAAATGATCATTGTAGGTCATGCACTTGCACAGGTTGAGGAAGGCAAAGTAAAGGAGAAATTATGTGGAGAAGTTGGGATGATTCCTCAGAATAACCATTCCTCCCGATGTACAGGAACTTGGAAGTGACACAGGGCCCAGGGAAAGATGGTGGGAAATGTTGGGAAATATGGTTTGGGATCAAATTAATAAAACTTGTGTTTTAGAAATGTTTTGTATGTTTCCTAATAAAAAAGAAAGAAAAAACAATGGAAGTGTTTAAATATCAAAAACCAAGAGATGTGGTACTACTTTTCCCAAGGAAATGGTCAGAAGGGGTTACTCGTATATGTGTGTTTGTATGTATGTTATGTATGATCTCCCAACAGTCACAAAATATGAAGCTGATGTGACTGGAAACAACTAGTCACTAAACTAGTTATCTCAGAGTCAGCTGTGTGGGGAGCAATCGGACTTGTTAGAACAAAGCATTTGGGTGAAGACTAAATTAGAAAAAAAAATTAAAAGGCCTGGCCTTGGGGCAGCTAGGTGGTGCAGTGGATAGAGCACCAGCCCTGAAGTCAGGAGGACCTGAGTTCAAATCTGGTCTCAGACACTTCCTAGCTGTGTGACCCTGGGCAAGTCACTTAACCCCAATTGCCTTAGCAAAAATCAAAAAAAAAAAAAAAGGCCTGGCCTTACAGTATCTACAACCTAACCTGTTTCAGTGGACTATCAATGTCTAAAAGGAAGTGGATGGAAGTAAAAAATAGAATTTCTGCAAAAGGCAAGAGAACACATCTTGGTCTGTAGGTAAAGCCAATAGATTGTTTAAAGGGAACAATAGAAAAATATGACAGATAAAATGAGCAATGATTTCATTTTTACAAAATCACAGAAAGTAGGAATGGTATGAGGAAAAGCACATGACCTCACATGAAATCCTGCTGAGAGTATCCTAAGAGCATTTGTTGATGAAAATAAATAAACTGGGACAAAGCTTCTGACTTTGGAGGATTTTGTATTTTCCTCTGTGATAGGAGAATCACTCACTTTGGATTACATTATCTCCATATCTCCCTGAAAGAAGTGGCAATGATTGTTCCAAAATTAAACATAGAGAAAAGGTGCCCTTGCTAGAGGTAACACAATTTGAAAAGAACTCAGGGATAGATTTTTGAAGTTATGAAAGAGATAGAAAGATTATAAAACAATAGAAGAAATCATGAATAATGATTTTACCCTACTCCAGAAGGTATCTGTGGAATCGTAGTACTTACTGATCTACAAGCCTACTCTTTCAATGCCATGAAATGTTTATTAGAATAACAACTTATACACTGAGAGAATTCTTGAAGAAAAAAACCGAGATCAGGTTTTCCCAAGCTACTTCTTGATAGTATAATTTACTGAGACATATGGAGAATATAAGATCTTATTATATTTTACTTATTTGAAGTCTATTAAGTGGCCTTGTGGTTAAAGTACTGTATTTCTAGTCAAAAATACCTGGGTTCTAATATTGTCTCAGCTATGTATTTGTGAGGAAGTCATTTAATCTCTCCTTGCCTCAATTTCCTCATGTATAAAAGTTGGGATAATAACATCTTATCCCCAGTGAGTTGTGAGGAACAAATGAAATTATATATGTAAAATGCTTTGCAAAATTTAGTCCTAGATAATGCTAGTTGTTGTTGCTCCTACAAGATGAAGGCCAAATTAGTAAGAATTCAGAATCCTATGAATGTTGTATTTGATTTGCAGTTAAAATTGTATAAAATATAACTGTTGGGCCCAGCCCATGGAGTGCAAATTAGTAAAAAAAGGGTAATAATTATTAATATAAAATTCTATATGAAATAAAATTAATAACATCAAAAAGTGGCCTTAAAAGTTTCTACTTAAAGAAGATGTCTCTCACATGTATTAAACTAGTAAAAGTCATCTTCAGTAAATTAAAATAATCTGTCTCAAGAAATCTCATTTTAATCATTCACCGTGGATCAAAAGAATAAAGAATGCATTGTGTTCAGATTATGACATGTATTTAGACTGACAAAATATCAAATGAGTGTATCTCAGTATACATGTGTTGGATGAGCACTACAAATGGAAAGCGAGCTGGGCACAGATACAAGAGCAAGGAATTGGGCTTTCAATTGCAGTTGATCCTGAGGGCAATGAAAAGACAGATAGAGAATGTAAGTAGATTGAAGTACATTTCCAAAAGACTTTAAAAGCAGTATAGAAGAATAAATGAATATATCAGCAGAAGAGGGTGTTCCTGCACAATAGGAATGACAGATACAGTATTATATTAGCAGGCATAGAATTTTTTTAAAGAGGGATGCTTTATTTGGGGTTCAACTTTTAAAACAAAGATTTTTTTTCTCCTGTCTTTTGTTCTCTTTCAATAGCAAAAGCTAGATGGAAAAACTCATTTGATTTTTTGTTGTGAGTGAGACTTGCTTATCAGTGAATTGCTTGTGTAAAGTACTTGACATCTCAACATTTCTGTAATACTTAATTATGGATGTGATATTGAAAGAAAAAAAAAACCCAAAACCATCACTGGACTGAACTTGGCTGGTCTCTGGGAATTGGCTGACATGCTGTTCCTGGGAATCCCTGAATTTCATGGACAGGAAACTTTGTGTGAGGTTTTGCCTTAATTGCTGATTTTCATTCATTGTACTATCAGTATGCCTTGCAAAAAAA
>JAJPUD010001776.1:9465-58209 GCA_023553655.1 Myrmecobius fasciatus
TCTCTCTCTCTCTCTCTCTCTCTCTCTCTCTCTCTCTCTCTCTCTCTTTCTCTCCATCTCTCCTTTCCTCTGTATTTGGATTTGACATCTTCTGCCCACTAGCTGGATTTGTGTGTCCAGAGAGGTGACTGGATGGTGAAAAAGAATCAGGAAACAATGGGGCTCCTTCTCCAGACCCTGCCTTTCTTCTATCCTTGATGCAACTGTTATATTTTGTTGTTGTTGCTCTCTTTACCCCTTTGAGAGACTCTGGAGAAGTAAACTGGGTTTGACTGGGTGGGATTGGCATGGAAATCGGGGCTGCAGCAGCTTCCTCACTAGTGGCCCTTCACTAATCTGCGGTTTAGAAACGACCTCAAAGTTTTGACAGCCAGAGCTAACAGAGGCGGTCTGGAGTGCCAGCGGGTGCCTGGTCTTAGGGACTCCCGGCTGTTCAATGGCTGGGGCTTGAGAGGAAGGCAGAGGGCGTGGGGCAAGCTGTCTGGGTGGAAGACCCTCCTTGTACACCACAGTGAAAACTGTTGCTAGAACTGTGGCTGCCTGCGTTTGGTTTGGTTTGGTTTGGTGGAGGTGGTGGTGGTGGAGGCGGTGTGGGTGGTTTTGTGTGCTTGCACGGCTGTACGTGCTATGTATGTGTGTCGGTGTACAGGAGGGCAGGCACAGCGTGTAGGAGTGTCCCTTAGCTCAGAGAGAGTTCTGTGGGGGTAGGCGGAGGCCCTGGAAGGTGGTGGTGGCGGTGGAGGTGGGAGGGTTGTTTATGTCTCTACAGTGGACGGGACTGGGGAAAGGTAATAGGAGGCGGGAGGGTGGGGGAACTGTGGAAGTTGCCTTAGGGATAAACTCCTTGGTCTTTAAAAAAAAAAAAAAAAGGAGCTCCCCTGCCAGAGAGGGACTGGAATCTAGCTACACACTCTTCTGTTATTTGCAAGCGGCAGTCTTACCGTATGAAATGACCCCCTTTTCCCTGAAAAAGATCCCTGCCGAAGGATGAGTATAGCCCCGGGCAAGAGTTGTGGTGCCAGCCTGAGGTGAATCCCTGAAATAGAGGGAATACCAGGTCTGCCACATCACCCATTCGTTAGCCGGGTTTATTTACCTTCAAAACTTTGGTCTTCAAAGGACCCTCAGGCACACCGCTCGGGAATAGGCTCTCCTGTTATGGGAAACTGCTTCTCTAACCCTGAAGCGTTTGTAGAGGATCACTGGTGTTTCCCCCAGTCTCTGATATTATAACATAGAGTCTCCGAGAAAGAAAACTGAAAAAAGCAAACTACTGAAATAAAAGGATTGGACAAGATGCTGTTCTGCACTTCATTCATTTGCTATGTGGATGAGTGGAGGATAGTGTGTCTGCCCTATGAAGCGGGGAAGACTTGAAGACCTGGGGAAGAGAGAAGATGTCTCTAGTTGTCTATTTGTCATGAAAAATTTGCTGTAATCTAAAAGTCTGTGAGACATACTGTAGTTTGTAGCCAAGAAGTTTTCTCCTCCTACTGCCACCTTGAAAAAAAAATTGCCTAATATTACTAGGAGAATAGGTGACTCAACATTCAACTTTCCTTCAGAGTAAATATATACATCGAAGTTATTGGATCATTGGTCTCCTGAAGTGTTCTAAAAGCAAACATTGTACTGAGGATGGGAGATGAGACACTATAAACACAAAAAGACAGCACATATGTGTGTGTGTGTGTGTGTGTGTGTGTTTTAAAGGGAGCATAGCTCTGACGTGCAAATATTTGTCTCAGTCAGAGTTTGGGATTAATTTTTTTTATTACTTTAAAAAAATCCACCGCATAAACCACTTAAAATTGATATTCACTACAGCCTATCTCAGTCATAGCTCTGGTGCCTGGTGAACAGATGTTTATTGTACTCCGTAACCTATTGGACTGTCATGTTGAGTATCTTGTTAGCTCAGGACATAATGTTTATAGCATAATGTAATAAATGGAGCCACAGTGGCAGTTGGCCTGTGCCAAGCGCAGGAAGCGCCCCAGCATGGAAACAATTCCTGAAGTTGGTCCAGCTCGGCAAGCCCTGCTGGCTATCTGCCGGTTAGCATTGTTAATGTAAAGATAAATCTGAAAGATATAATGAGAATGCAGGGCAGCAAGATCTTTAGGTTTTTTTTTTTTTAATAGCCTTAAATAATATTTCCTATGTCTGCTCTCTCAATGAAAGCTTCACCAATTATCCTCTTAATATTTACATATTTATTGCTACACTGTGGAATTATCTTTTTTTTTACTTCATTGATTTCACTTATTTTCCTCATATAAGTATTTTTCCCCTCATAAATAGACTTTTAGTTTTTAAACAATAATTGATGGAATTATATAGCATTTTAAAAATATAATCTCATAACAATCCAGGGACATGAGTATTATTATCATCCTTATTTAACACATAAGGAAACTAAGGCAGATTTTGTCTCGGGTCACATAGCTAGAAAAAGTTTGAATTTAGACCTTTCTGATCCCAGGCTCAGCATTCTATCCACTATAACACTAAGCTACTTCCAAACAGATTTAAATTAAAATTTACAAGAACATATTTTCCATAGTGCCTATTAATTTCTAAATGGTGTATTCATGAGCTTTTGACAGTTACAGGTCCTCTTCTAACTTTAATGGTAGGAATTGAAGTGTACTAATATTCAAATCTATACCATATGAATTATGTACACAAGGTAATATAAACATGTTTCTGGCATTTTTTCAGCAGGATCATACAAGAGTTGGAGTGTATGTGTATGACTGTGCATACATGTAGAAGAATTCCAGTACAATGAATACTTGGTTAAATTCTATATCAAATGGGTTTTTATCCCTTATTTATTTTTCTTTATGATCATAATGTGATTATAACAAACTTCAAAATGTCTCTGCAATACTTAGAATTCTTCTGTGAAAGTGCAGGTAAAATTACTTTTACTTACAGCCCATGTCTGCTTCATTGCCTTTTGTCAATGAAGATTAACTTTAAAAGATAGCATTTGTATGACATATTAAAGGCCAGGAAAATCAAAATTGAATGTTCAGAATAAATAGAAAATTTGAAACAGTCCTTACATGTAATTTAAGTAAACACTATACTTTTGGTTTTCTGAACTTAAATTCTCAGAATCAATCAATAGATAGGGAAAGAATGCCTTCTGTTTTCATTCTGGAGACAACCCACATTCTGGCTCTGGTGGAGGTAAAAGGTACTTTGGAAGAAATGCTTCTTGATGGATAAAGAGAATCTAAATTATATGTATGGGACATGTCTGATTAAGTTAACAACTCATTTTGCTCTTGAGGCAAAGAGGATGGGCAATGCAAACATAAAAAAGTCTGATGTGCACATTCCAGATGAATCAAAGTGAGCTGCTAACAAGCTTTCTGTAGGAACTGAAGTTTCACATCCCATTTGATAGTAGTGATTTTTTTTTTATATTAGTGAAATTTGACAGCAAAATCTCTCTTATTTTCTACTTATCTTGAGTTTTCCTCAGCTAGAATGAGAGGTAGTAAGATAGAGTGGAGAGAATATTGTTTGGGAAGTCAAGATGCAAAATGTTTCCCAATTCTACTTTACTAATTCTTTTTATTTTACTCTGTGCTTCTCAGCAAGATCTGAGACTTAATTTCCTAATCTATAAAATGGGGATAAAAATATTTGTTCACTCTATCACACAAAATTGATGTTTGCAAAGTGCTTTGCAAAGATTTGAATTCTTTATAAAAGTAAATTGAGTTAAATTCTACACTGATGCTTCATCCTGAATGTAAGTGTGAACCTGAGACTTTATACTTGTCTGGAGTTGGCCCTGACTTCTTAAGGACTGTGTCTGAGAGAGCAAGCTCTGGCAGGTCTTACCAAGTTGAAAGGTTGAGTGTGGGACTAGCAACAGAACAGTACCAGTAAGAGATTACCCACCTTTTTGTCCATGTGGCTAAGTTGGGAGAGGCTTATCACAAAATGGTTTAAATTCTAAAGCTGTTTGACCATAGGCACTAATGAAGACTCTCTACCTAAACTTAGATTTGTTATCTTTCTGAGTCACATATATATTATTTCTAAGATCTATCTACTTTTTTAAGGCCAATCTCAAGTCTTACCTTCTTGAAAATACTGACCTTGTGAATGACCAGTAGAAGTAATTTGATCATCCCTGATCATTTCCTCTTCTGAATTCCTGTAATAATCATCTACACCAGTGGTGCCAGATTAAATAGAAATAAAACCACTAAGCCATACATAAGGATTCCTGTGGGTTTTTAAATTGACTTAGAAAACCACATATTGACATTATCTATATTCTATTGTATTTTTATTTATTTTGTTAAATATTTCTCAGTTGCTTTTATTCTGGTTCTGGTTCTACCCTGGAGTATTGCCAAAGCAGAGCAGGTGACGTGTTTTATACCTCTTGAAATTTGGTCTTTAACATGTATTATCTTAATTTCATAGGATGTTCTCTGCATTTGAGAGCCAGAAGAGACTTAAGGGGTCTCCTAGTTCTGTCCTCTAATTTTATAAATGATGCTTTCAGGAAAAGAATAATTCTTTCAAGGTCATATAGTAGTAAGTTATATAGTTAAGACTTGAACCCATGTCTTATATCTATCAATTCAATATTCTTTCTATCGCAGCATGTGATTATTTATCTTTTTTAGGAGTGTTTTCTCTCCCTGACTATACTCTAAAAACCTCAATAGCAGGAACTAGGACTTATATTGTACTAGCCACAGGGCTGAGCTACTGATATTCCCTGTTTATGAAATTGATGCTTTCAATAGTTCTGAATATGGAGAAAGTTGCGTTTCTTCTTTAAGTATAAATTGGAGAAACAACATCTAGTAAAAGATGATTATCTGAAAATGTTTAAAAAAATTATCTTGGGTAACCCCTTTAAGGCTTTTTCTACCTTTTCAAGGTAGAAGGTCTCAGGTCACCATGTTTTGTATTCTCCATTTATATTACATTTAGGATAAAGCTAATTGGGAACAGAAAACAAAATCCAAAATGTATAAATAGCATTGAATCAGTTAGCATTTACATGATAATTTACATTTTTTCATAGTACTTTCATAGACATTATTTCACTTGACTTTCATGACAACTTTGCAAGGTAATTAGAGTGATACTATGCCAATTTTACAAATGATTAATTTGAGACAAGAAAAAACTGTTTTCTAATTGGGAAACCGTTTTATCTCAACAAAAATCCTAGTAGGTACATTGATCAGCATTATTTCACTTATGTTATACAGAACAATCAAGCAAGCATTTATTACTGCTCTACTCTGCTAGGACCTGGGAACACAAAATCAAAAGGGAGACAATATCTGTTCACTTATTCTAATGGGGAGATAATGTGTAGCCATACATATGCACAAATAATATATACATATATAGTAATATATACATATGAGTCTATAATTAATAGGGAGCTCTTGGATTTAGTGATAGGAGTGATATGATAAAATCATGTTCAAGAAAATTTCTGTAGTTGCTATATGGAGAGTGGATTGGTGTTCTGAGAGTCTTAAGGCAGGGGAACCAATTAGGATTGTAGTATCCCAGATGAGAAAAGGTGAGGTTCTGAATGAGGGTGGTGGCTCTGTGAGTGGAGAAGTGATATGTCTGTGAGAGAGTATGGAGATAGAAATGATTAGATCCAGCACGCTTGTATATCTGGGGTAAGAATGAACAAACCTATCTGAATGCATAGTGGTGCCTTCATTGGGAATAGGGAAGTTGGAAAGAGGGATGTATTTGGGGAAGAGAAGTGAGGGATTCTTTTTTTTTTTGTTATGTTGAGTTTGAGATAGCTTAAAATGTTCTATAGGCATTGCTGATGAAGAATTGGAGCTCTGGAGAGAGATTAGTTTCAGTCATTTGCATGGAAATGATAGAAGTTGGAATAGGTCCCCAAATAATAGAAGAGAGAAAAGGCCCAAGATAGAATCTCGGGGTGGGACAGGTATATTCCTAAGAGAAGGAAGGGTGCCACTCAGGAAAGTGAGATTGAAGATTCATCAGAGGTGTGGATAATTGAGGGGGAAAAAAGTCATGGAAGAGACAGGAAATATGGGATCAAAAAAAATAGGTAGAGAGTGATTAAAATGAGCAAGAAGAGCCACTTCTTTCTTTGTAGTTCTGCGAGAATAAGGATATGGAGAGTTTTATAGTTGGGAAAAAAAAAATTAAAGGAGCTGAGAGTTGAATAATTTCAATAAATTCAGATCCTTAGCTTATTGTGAAGGTGAGGGAGAGGAATTGGGAATGAATTCCTTCAGGATAGAAGAGATGATTTGGGGCATGCTTTGTATAAAATGTAACAGAGGAACAATTAAGAGATGATTAATTGCTAAAGAGCAATAAGGGACCAGTCAAGGTTGATTAAGCTTAATTTTGACCCAGTGTTCTTTTCTCTAGTCCCTTGAGCCACTTAGGAGTTGGTGTAAAAGAGAAAGTGCTAGGAGTGATACAAATTTGAAGGTTAAAAAGGTGTAAATAAGGGATGCCTAATGGGTAAGGGAATCAAAGAGGAGAAGCCCTCATTGAAATGGGTGATTATAGAATTAGAAGAGAGAGTGGGAAATGGGACCAGAATAGGTTTAATAGATTGGAAAAACATGGAAGAATTAAGGGGCTCAATTAAATTCCGTAAGTACCTAATAATGAATATGGGAAGATATTTTGTTATGACCTAAAGGAGCCCAGATTACCCACAGATACTCAAGTCAAGTCAACTCAAAGTCAATTTAATGATCAAGAAAACCAAAGAGAAATAGCTATAATTTCCATCTAGTCAAATCTCTGTCTGTCTGTCTCTCTGTCTGTCTGTCTGTCTGTCTCTCTCTCTCTCTCTCTCACACACACACACACACACACACACACACACACACACACACTGACAGGATCTTGTAGAAGTTTGAACAGAGGAAAGGTGAGGAAGGTAGAAGGCAAAGCATACCAAGAACAGGTAATAACCAGACCAGCAACAAGACCAGTCCTGAACCATGGAGAAGTCACAGTGCAAGGAAAGGCCAGAGCAGCATTTGAGAATCAGTGCACCTGAGGTCTTTCAGGAAGACTACTACTAACACAAACAACAGTATCTGATTGTTAGCTCCCAGCAAAGTATGGAGTCAACTCCAGGTTTGGGACTGTGCAAGCTGAAAAAGTTGGAGAAGGAACCCAACCCACAGACCAAGTTGAATTACCAGGGGATTGAGCCAAAATTCAAGATTCTTTTTGAAGGAGGGGTGTAGTTTTAAGCATGGATCTATGTCTAAGCAGGATCTTCCATAACATATATGGAAAGCCCATATTATTTGTTGTGATTGATTTTTAAGTCTTTCACAGTCATATTTGTCTTTACAATGTTGCAGTATAACTTGTTAAGTTTAGAATTAAAGCAAAAGAATGAATGTGGTATGATACATATGATTCTGTTATCCCAAGTATATGAATGGATAGAGTAAGAGAAAAAAGTTGGCTTTACTTGTATTTTGTTTTCAAAGAGGGCCACTGATATCATGATGTGATATCCTGACTTGTGCATGAATTGAAATTAAATGAAGCAGAATCATGCAAAATTGTCAGCTTCATTCTCTCTTCCAGAGGCATTGAAGTTCAGAGGCAAAACAAAAGTCAGGAGGACTCGAGATGGCCCGGTCTGCAGTGGATGATCTTAGCTTCTTTGATTTCTGTCCTATCTCTAAATTTTCTACAGGCTCCACTACAAAAGCTTTCCTGGCCATTGAAACAAATTCTTCCCCATCCCATGGGGTGGGGACAGGGAGGATTTTCCATGCTTGAGGTAGATATGTCCCCTTAACTCTCTATTGGGTATGAGACCTATCAGTTACCTTCAATCTGGTTTAGTCCGTCTGCTGAGATAGTTTTAGCAGATTATAGCCACTGATCATGGGCTGCAGTTTTTTGGAGCCACAAGTGAGAGTTAGATGAAAGATGAGTTCCAAAGATTGATGAGCAGGCCTGAAAAGGGCTCAGAAGGCCCTCACACCAGAGATGCTGGTCTTTCCTGAACACCCCATATCCAGAGAAAACAGATTGTGGTTTAAAAATGATTTTCAGAGTTGAGGATTTTGAAGTTCAGATTATTCTAATGAAATCTAAGATATGACTCCATTGGTAGAGATAGGATATTAGTAGGCTCATTAACAGCATCCCCAGGCAGGAAAAGGGATAGAGAAGATGGCAAGTTGGGCTAATTTCTTCCAGTCCTCCCTCTTGGGAAAAATTAATTCAAATAATATAAAATGAAACCACAAAGCACAAAATTGCTTTGGTCAACATTTTACAAGGAGACAGAGTTCTTGTCAGAAACTGCTGTTCTGAATTTTTTTTTTTTTTGGCTCTTTAAAATTACCACCAGACTTACTTTTAATATCCCCAGTTAATACAATTTCTTTAGGAGATTTCTTCAAATTTGAAGTTAGAAGAACTTAGTTTCATTTCCAGTGCTACCACTTAATAGCTGTATTGTCTTGGACAAGTCAGTTAACTTTTTTCAGTTTAAATTTTCTCATCTCTGAATCAGGGCTAAAAATATCTACCCTGCAAATCAAATGAGATAATACAGAGCTGACAAATAGCTGCTGTGGGGACTCAGCTGCTCAGTATCTCACAAGAGAAAGTATAGGGACCCCTGACAAAGCTTCCTTCTTTTTTGTGTATGTTTTAGCTATTTATTTTCATTCAGACATTTTGGATCCTGTCTTAATAAAAGCCTATATGATTACCACTTTCAAGCTCCTAGGGACTTTGGAGGCTATGAGTACAACCAGTTCACTTTGTAGGTGGGGAATGTGGGCTATAGGAGGGGGAATGGGGCAGGGGAGGGTGTAAATGACTTTCTATGAGCCACACAGCTTAGTATGCATCAGAAATTTTATAGTTCAAATCCTTTGCTGGTTTTAGGGCCAGCACCAGCCCCTCGTCTTTAAAGCAAGGGTAATAACATCACCTACCTTGCAGGGATGTTGTGAGGAACAAATGAGATATTTGTAAAAGCACTTAGCACAGTGTTTGGCACTGTATAATAATAATAATTGTTTATTGATAAATATTGCTTAAATATTTACAAATTTTATACATTGATACAAAGTGAGAAATAATACTGGACTGGAGATTATGGAGGCCTGCATTCTAGTCCTATCCCTGTAAATAACTAAAAATCAGAATATCTTAATATTATTATGAAAATGATTTTGAGATCGTCTCAAGGAACTTCAGTGCTCCCTGCAACACTTTGTGAATTGCTGATGTGGAGATACTACACACCTGGAGTCAGGAGTGCTTGGATTTGAATCCTGCCTCAGAATTCACTCACTGTATGATTTGGGTCAAGTCACTCCTTTGACCTCAGTTTTCCCATCTGTAAAAATGAGAGGGTTGAATTCACTGATCTCAATAGTCTCTTCCTGCTGTGTGTTAACATGCCTGATGCAGCATGAGTGATAGCCTTCCTATCTCAGGGCTATAAGTAGGCAGATATAGCAGAATAAAAGATATGGCAAAGGGCATTTGGGTGATGTGGAGGAGTATGGACAAATCCCATGTGGAACCTGACCTTTTACTACTGCTTTCTTCTCAAAGGAGATGGCAGGTATTGACCTTCATTTACAGAAAGATGATGGACATCCTAGGAATTACCTTGTCTTTTCAATGTGCTCAGAAGGAGAGACATGATGAAAAGCCAGGACTTTCATAATGTCAGTAGACATAGCAACTTCTCTTCCTAGGAGACGTTTACAAAATAAATGCTTATTGGGCATCCTTTTCTGAATGACAGATGCATCTCTCTTGGTAGATATTTTTTATATCATGGGATAAAGAGGGATGATGAAAGAGAAAGAGAAGAGTTGAAGTAGGAAAAATATGGAAAATGGAAAACAAGAAGTGAAAAAGAGAGGAACCAGAATAATAAATCAAATATTTTCTTCTGCTATTGTTATAGTAATAACAATTCACTTCCTTCTAGAGTTTTAAGATTGAGCAAAGTACTTTCTTCTCAAGAATCTTGGGAAGAGAGAAGTGCAAGAATTATTATCCACATTTTAAAAATGAGAATCTTGATATTCAGAAAATTTAATAGCTAATACGTGCAAGAGTTGGAGTGACAGCTCATGGTCATTGGCCCGCTTTCCAGCAGTGACCCTGTGGGAGGACTTTATAAGTATGTAGAAATTTCTTCTAGTAATGGCACCATTTGAGAATGTTTCGCATTTCTAATGAGATATCAGCAGCCAAAGATTCCATTTCTCACTCCACTAATGACATATTGTGATGCTAATCACTAAACCTGTACAGCTTTTTTTAATGTGCTGTCTTTGTTTCCACATGTGTAAAATTGGGATATTCTTTTTTGATTACTGACTCAGATAGTGAGAACTAATAACATCATCAGTAAAAGCCTTTACAGCCCATTGGATAATGATGCTGAGCAGCCAAGCTAGGGCTGTAATTGATACTAGCCTATAAAATTAACCAGACCATCAAACTGCTAGTTTTGGAGCTGGAACTTCTGGAATCCCAGGGTCTTGATTTCAAAATTAGTGTTTTTTCTCCTACATTGTTTGCAGGGTTTTCCCAGGCACTGAAATACATGATGCATAGATAAATAGATGATAGATAGATGTATACACATATGTGTGCATGTTATTGTACATATATACACACATATATACATGCACATAGATATATGTGTATATGTGCGCGCACACACACATATAACATCTATATATGCGCTACACCTGGAACTGGGAAGACTCATCCTCATATGTTTAAGTCTGGCCTCAGATTCTTCCAACTATAAGTCATTTAGCGCAGTTTACCTCAGTTTCCTCACCTGTAAAATCAGCAGGATAAGAAAATGGCAAACTACTCCAATATTTTTGCCAAGAAAACTTTAAATGAGGCTTGAAGTGTCAGATATGACTGAAATGACTGAATAATAATCTATCTCAGAGAATTAATGGGAGGATCAAACAAGATAATATATGGAAAGCATCTAATAAACCTTTCAGTGTTATATAGATATAAATGATATTATTATTTTGTAACTTATATGGAGCTTTCAATAAAAACAAATCACTATGTTCTTCCAATCCTCCTTCTCTGTCTGGAGGCCAATTTACATTTAATAAATACATGGTTTGATTGTTTATGGCTTTAAAATAAAAGTCTCCTAGTATAGTTTGCTTGTTTTCATCAATCATGAATTTCAAATCTAGAGTTTTTCTTGGCTCCTTCAGACAAGTCCTTCTGCTAAGTGACACTGCAAACTTCATGACAGCCACATCCATCTATGAAGCGCCATGGGCCCCTTTTGCCTTAGGCACTGTCATGGCTTTTTACATCCAACTTCATGCAATTCTGCTTTGGTCTATTTCTTATTATCTTATGTGCCTTCTGCTAATTTGCCCAGATGCTATGCCCAGATGATAATCAAAAGTCCACCAAATACAGATACTTTTGTCCTTCCTGTTTGAAGATTAAACAGTTAACAGTACTGCTGTTATTGAAAAGACTGAAATTATGATCAACAGTTTTTCAATCCTGCATAGCACAGATTAGCCTTTGCTTTGGGATTGTGACAAATAGTAAGTGCCTGTCACTATTTATGATACTCTTCTAGACCAAAACTTTTGCTAGAAAAAAAAGGGCATTTCATTTCTGATTACTGATCAATTTCCCATTGCCTTTTGCCAGTAAACTACATTTAGTTCCTCAGTATGTCTCTGAAGTGTTTTTATGCCCCTCCTGAACTTAGTAGACTTCATAATTACACTGCTTTCAAAATGTTCATTTCCTGTTTGTGAATTCTTGCTAATGTGTCTACCCATTGATGACTTAGGTTATTAATGAATCAGAAATGGAAAATATACCAGAGACTTTTCAGTAGCTCATTAAAAATGAATTTTAAATTAAATAGTAAAAAAACGTTCCTAAGAACAGATGGTTCTCATAGAAGTTACCATCTGTCATTTGAGAGACACTAAAAGCACATTACCTTAAATTTTTATTAGAAAAGAAATAAAGCTTAAATCCTGAACTTCCCACTTGTTGGAATAATGTTTGCCAAGGAAGAATACTAAACTACCAGCTATGAAAACTGGGTTCTAGCTTTGCCACTAATTTACTATATTTGTTCTGGAAGTCATAGAATCACCAGATCTAAGGGTTGGAAGGTAATGCAGGAGCCACTTAATCCAACTTGTATTTCAGCTAAGAACCCTTTTGATAATATTTCAAATAGGTGCTCATACAGTCTCTACTGAAAGACCTCCCACCTACTGTCTCTCAAAGTGGTTAACCCAAACTGGAAGGAAGTTTTTCTTCATATTTAGTCTAAATTTATCTCTGAAAATTCTACCCGTTGCTCCTGGTTCTGACTCCTTGAATCAATCAGAAGAGGTTTAATCCTTTTTCCTTACCACAATCAATAAAAAGGTCAACAAGCATTTACTAAGCACATGTTATGTAGCAGGCACTGTACAAATCTCTGGGGATACAGAAAAAGGCAGAAAACAAACAAAACAAAAACACACACAGTCCTTGCCTTCAAGAAGTATACATTTTATCGTGGATGGTCTATCACGCCAGGCTAGCTAACATTTCTTACTCGATCATTTCTTCACCAGGCTAAATATTCCTTCAACCAGTTCACATAGGAACTGGTGTCTGGTTCTCTCAATCATCCTGCTCGTCTTACAATTGTTACCTGTATAATAAGCCTTAGCAATGAATAGATGTTTAATATCTTAATTTAAAATCCTATTTTCGAATCCATATATATATATATATATATATATATATATATATATATATATATTACACTGTGATTGAATTGAAACTATATGCCCATCTATCCTTGAAGACCTTTCCAAAATTAAGTCATGCATTGTAACCTAATAAGAAACGATCTGGTACATGATGGTCCTGATGTAAGATCCTATATCCAACCCTGTGATACATTAACAGCAGTACCCAACGAGCCTTAAATGTCAAAGATTCCCAGATGCCCATAAACTGGACCATCTTAATAAGCTTTCTGAACATCTGTATCACATCTGGGTGGAATCACTACCTTTGCAGTCATGCTCCACTTTTCCAGTCTTGAATCATACTAACCCCACCTCCTTTCACTCTGTGCTCTATCCCAACTGAATTTCTCTGTCCTCTGAAAATGCTTCCCTGCCTCCAGTCCTGAGCTCACAGCCTTTTCTGCACCTGGAATGTCCTCCCTCCCTCTCTTTGTCTAGTAAGACTGGCCTCCTTGCTGTTCCTTAAAGAAGACACTCTGTCTCCAGACTCTGGATATTTTCAGTGACTGTCCCCCATGCCTAGAATGCACTCCCTTTTCATATATGTCTCCTGGCTTCTGTGGCTTCCTTCATTTCTCAGTTAAAATCCTATCTTCTAAAAGAAGCTTTTCCTTTAATGATGGTACCTTTTCTCCTTTGAGTATATAAGCTTATTTATACCTAACTGTAAATTTCGTAATTGTTATTGTTATCGTATTGTATTGTAATTGTTAACTGAATTGCTAATTTCGTGCTGTCTTTCCTGTGAGACTGGGACTTCCTGAGAGAAGGAGTAATCTTTTGCCTTTTTTGTGTCCTTAGCCCTTAGAAAAGGGTCTGACACATAATAGGTACTTAATGTTTGATTGGCTGACTGAATTATTATCTTTAAAGTTCTACCTTCTCTTTGAAGCCTTCCCTGATTTCCCAACTTATAAAGACCAATTCCCCTTTTTATCTCACAAAGCTCTTTATTTTGTTTCTCTCCCCTCCTCTCACAATAATCCCACCTCAGGTATTATAGTTATTACTGTATTTCTCATAGTCTTCTTCTAGAGTTTGAGCTCTATGATGACAGGAATCATATTAACCTGAACTGAATTGACTTGAAAGACAGGTAAAGTCAAGAAATGTAAGGCTAATCCTGCTGAAATACTGAGCTCTAATTATATCCCCAAAGTAAGCAATTTCAAGCTTAGTTTATTAAAATGGTTGGAAATCTAGCATTCATAAGTACTAATACAAATAATTTCTGGGCAAAATATGAGTTACTGGTTCAAAAGCCAGCTCTGTCTTTTAAGGAGTTGCAAAGGAACAATCACATAAAAGTGAGATTTCTTTCTGAAGGCACAATTACAGATAAACAGTGACATGATCCTTTGCATGAATTGCAAAGTTCCAGAAAGGAAAATCACTACTCGGGAAATGTGTGCAACCCAGAGCCTTTTCATTTTATTGATTAGGATAGCATGAATTTGGGTCTTATATTTAAAGACAGGTAGATTTTTAAATTTGCTGATTCATTCAGTTTATGATCCTTAGACTCAAATGACTCCTTTCTCATTTTTGCAATAAAAATTCATCTGCATTTCCAAGATTTGACAACTAACTTTATTTCTTTGATTTTATGGACTTTCAAATCTATTTGGCTAGAAGCTCCATGAGAGCCAGGGTCTATGTTTTGCTTATTGTCATATATCCACTTACTACATGGAGTTAAACCTCTGTATGCCTTACACATGGTCAGTATTCAATAACTGATATTTCTATTACCATTTCTGTTTTGCATTGGAAGCACTGAATGGTATCTACCATCTTGTTTATTCCCATTGTAATCATTCAGTTGACATACAATAGTATCTAGAAGGCAAAATGCCAGCATGGACTCTGGAAGATCTAAGTTCAAAGACTTGCCTCTAATAAGTACTAAATGTATCACTATGAGCAACTTTAACCTCACACTAACCACACAACTCTAAGGTTCTGAGTTTTATATTAGTTGTGGAAATCCTAAATTGGAAACCACAATCACCATACAAATCAGTAAATCATTTTAAATGAATTATATCCATTTTATTTAATTTAAAATTTTCAGACTCTTGTACAACAAGGAATTTGGAGAAGTAGTTAAGCATATAACTAATAAACAAACTATAAGCAAAAAATACCATTTTAATGGAGAATTTTAAATTGTCAACTTAGCATTAAATACCTGTAGGATTTTCTTGTTTTGTCTTCCCATAAAAAAAATGTGTTTTAAATCCATCATCTAATGAAAAAAGTACCAATTATATTGCTGGTGATAGCCTGTTTACTTTTAGAGAGGAAAAAAAAAACCTTTTGAAAAAAGCTGGGAAACATTCATTTGTATAGCTTGTTAAATTATTACTCATAATCTAAAACTGTCAAAAAAACATGCTTGTACTTCACATGATTTAAAGAAGGAAATGAAACACAGCAATAATTTTAACCTTTTCCCTTGAGAATTTGCTCAGCTATTCAAAAGGGTCTTCCAGGCTAACAGGGCAATTCATTTCTTAGCTTGCTTTACTTGACAAATTGATGTTAACTCTTGTTTTATGGCTATTTTCAGTTTAATAAATGACTTGGACTTTGATTTATATCACTAGAGCTTAAGCTTATGAACTCAAAGGCTTCAAAAAATTGCAGTCTTTCAATAAAGGATCATATCCCTGAGAAGGTGGAAGGAGGTGATGATTTATTTCCAGGGGGCATTAGAATTGGTGGTGGTGTGTCAGCCTCAGAACTGGACCCAATTTAAATAATTATAAACTGTACTGTGTATTCTACCATCTCCAAAGTATTGAGGTTGATTTGTTTTCTTATATAATGAAGAATCATCTCCCTCCTGCTATATTGTAAGGTCCATGAGTGTGGGGAATTAGTGCGACCTAAATTTTGTATCTCCCACAAGTTTGTCTTGCTGTGAGTAAACACAGGTAGTAAGCCTTTTGCATGTGCTGGCTTGGAGGAAGCACAACTTTATATCTGTGGTCATTAGCACAGTGCTATGTACACAGTAGGCACTGATTAATGGACTTGGAGTCAGAAAGACCTGTATTTATTGAACTTAACTGAATCTAGTAGAGGGCTTTCTGATGGCTTGCATTGGAGTCGCACAATGTCTCCTTTTAATTGGAATTCAACTGCAGGCAAAGGACATTATAGATGCAAATACTTGCATACTCACATATACATAAAAAAGAAATATATACTTAAATACATATATTATGTATATGCAAATAGCAATAATGGGGACCAGATCCGTGATTTCACTGCTTAAGAGAGATCCCAGATGAGCAAACTCCCTTCAGTGATCTGCAACTTTTAATCTGTCTGTCTCTCTCATATATATGGCACAACTGTATGCACATATACACACACTCTGGTAGAATGAGAGAAGGGAAAAACAGCCCACTGAGTCTGAAGTTGGACTGGGGTAGGGATTAGAGATTGGGTTCTTACAGCAAGGGGTCCTAGCCTGATATATTTTAAGCTAGCTCTCCATGTTAGACCCTTATTATGTTGAAAACACCTTGGATGGCCTGGTAATATTCCTGGCCATTCTTACTGGATTTGAATTGGGGAAAAGGGAAGTAAGGTGGGCTGCAGGTTAAAGATGAATGGTATGTAAACTCCTGGAAGGCAAGAATAGTGTCATTTTTTTATCTTTAGAATGAATTGCAATACTTTCCATGTAGCAGGCACTTGGGCAGATAGGTAGAGTAGTAGATAAGAGTCTTGGAGTCAGGAGAAGCTAAATTCAAATCCAGCCTGAGACACTTACTTAGCTGTGTGACTCTGGACATGTCACTTAACCCTGTTTACCTCTGTTTCCCCATCTGTAAAATGATCCAGAAGGAAATGGCAAATCACTCTAGTATCTTTGCCAAGAAAACTCCAAATGGAGCCATGGAGAGTCAAGCACAATTAAAACAACAGCAGTCACTTCATAAATGTTGAAATGCTCATGGAAGGCCAGAAGTATACACTAACAGCATTATTACAGAAAAGCATTTCTTCAGGATCTTCCTATGAATCCTCATGATCTACAAAGCTACCTTGTGCCAAATTATAGATACAAACCCCTTTATTCCCAGGTACTTCTGATTTAAAAGACTCCCCTCAATTCTTCAAACATTAAGCTAGGTAAAGAAGAGTAGTTAGTTTCCAAATAAGTGGGCTGTCCATGAACTTGAAAAGCCCTACTTGTTAAGCTACTGCTGGACCTGTAAAGTTAGGCTTCTGGTCCTCAAAGTGCAAAAAGCACATTTTTTCTAGAGCTGTGAAGGCCTAGGGGAAAAGAGGCTGAACTAGATTTGAGATGTTTAGGAAGAAAATTTATAATTAAAATTTATTTATAAATAAATTTATTCATAAATTTTATTTTTGGGGGGCATTCAGGGATATGACTTGCCCAAAATCATACAGCTAGTAAAATGTCTTAGGACAGATTTGAACTCAGGTTCTCCTGACTTCAGGGCTGGTTCTCTCCCCACTACACCACCTGCCTGCCCTTCATGTTTTATTAAAAATGTCCCTTGAAAAATGTAAAAATTTTGGATTTAAGTATGGGAGTAAAGAGGTTTACAGGTGTGCAATATTGCATGCAGTGTTAGCTTTTTTAATGTACTGATTTTAAAAAATTTTCTTACTCTTTTTTAAAGATTAATTTTTGTTATAAGGGTTAACTGCCTGGGACATTTAAAGCAAAAACACTAATAAAAATGTATCTATCCATCTACCCATCTAGAAGACTGGTTCTTTCCATCCAACAGACATTAATAAAAACAAAAACACTAATATTAAAAGAAAAAGACACTAATAAAATTTAATCTATCTATCTAGAAGTCTGTTTCTCTCCATCTAACAAGCATTAATAAGTCTATCTAAGCATCCATCCTATCTCTCTCCCTTTCCTTCTTCCTCTCCCTCTCCCCCTTCCTCCTCTTTCTCTTTCTGTATCTGTCTTTCTGTCTCTCTCCCTCCCCCTCTCTCTGTCTCTCTTTCTCTCTCTCTGTCTCTGTCTCTCTCTGTTTCTGTCCCTCTTTCTCTCTATATCTGTCTCTTTCTGTCTTTGCCTCTTTCTGTCTCTCTGTCTCTGTCCATCTTTGTCTCTTTCTGTCTTTCTGTCTCTCTGTTTCTCTCTGTCTCTATCTCTTTCTGTCTCTCTCTCTTTCTCTCTCTCTGTCTCTCCCTGTCTCTCTCTTTCTCTGTCTTTCTCCGTCTTTGTCTCTTTCTGTCTCTCTCTCTTTCTCTCTGTCTCTCCCTGTCTTTCTCTGTCTCTCTATCTCTCTCTGTCTCTGTCTCTTTCTGTCTCTGTCTCTGTCTTTATCTCTCTGTCTCTCTCTGTGTCTCTGTCTCCGTCTCTCTCTGTCTCTGCTGTCTCTCTCTTTGTCTCTCTCTCTGTGTCTCTCTCTATCTGTCTGTCTGTCTGTCTGTCTCTCTCTCTCTCTGTCACTAGTTCTCCCATCTCACCCAGGCTGGAAGTGCAGGAGTTACCATGCTCTATCCCACTGCTGGTAAGAGTGGGAATTTTGACTGCTCTGTTAACAATCAGGACAGATTCTTCCCTACTTAGGTATCCTGCTGGTCTCAGCCTCCTCAGAGCTCATCATAGCGGTGTTGAACGTAGTATAGATTCAAACTTTCATAGCCCACTGAAGCTCGGAAATTCTGAGCTCAAGAAATTTACCAGCCTCAGCTTCCCCAGCTGGGGAATTACTTAGCTTGGAGAACAGTTGTGTATCCAGCTAAAAAATAAATTTAAAATATTGCCTTATGGAAAATAAAATATTTAAAACTAAGATTAAACACAACCTTTTCAAACACAAAATGATTTTAAAAATTTCAACAGATGGATTTTTAGGTAAAATTATCTATGCTATTCGACCATTACAATTCTTATAAATTGACGGTATTACAATAGGGAGGGAGAGAAATAGCATCTACTATATGGCAGGCACAGTGCTAAAGATGCGAAGTAAGTGTTATTATAATTACCATTTACATTTGAGGAAACTGAGGCAAACTAGAGGCTAAATTCCTTACCTAGTGTCATATAGCCATTAAATACCAAAGGCCTGATTTTAATCTAGGCCCGATGTTCTATCTACTCTACTACAGTAATATAGCTCAAAGTCACCCAGATCCAGGTCAAGTCCATTTTCTCCATGGAGCTGTTCCTGATTATTCTATTCTTCAGTTATCACTCCTTTCTTTGAACTTTTATTGAACTTTTAATCTCTAATAATAATAAGGTTATGTAGTAGGTTAGAGATGAAAAGGACATTATATATAATTTAGTCAACCTCCCCCTCACCTTACAGATGAGGAAGCCATCTGTTATATGGCTTATTGTATAATATATACAATAGAGTATATAAGAAGCCTAGAAAGGGTAATAGTTTACCCAGAATCACTCAGCGACCCAAAATTTGAATCTCACGCTTTTGATTCAAAACCCAGTGTTCATCCTACTAATTTATTACTCTTCTCTTTCATTTTACCTTGTGAGATGGGTAATGTGAATATTTTCATCTCTGTTTTTACAGAGGGAGAAATTTAGGCTCAGAAAAGTTAAATCAAAGAGCCAATCCTCAAACTCAGTCTTAATCAATTAATTATAATTCAAGATATATTTATTGAGCAAGTAATTATGCCCCCATTTCCTTCTCAACAATAAATGTGAATTCTTTGTTCCTTTCTCCTTTTTTTAAAGCTCTGTTTCCACAAGTAGATTACCATTTCCTGAAGCAAGGATTGTTAGTTTTGCTTGTATTGACTCCTTCAGAGAATTCATTCTGGATAGAAAACTTCAGAATGACCTCTCACAACTAGCCAGACCAGATACATCTCTGATCCTCCTGACCTCTCAAACTTCTCCAAAATAGCAATTATATAAAGGAGAGCAGCACTGTCCATAATATTGAGACACAAGTGAACCTTTATGTGTCATGAGTTTAGGAAAACTATATCCCACAGGGAAGAATTTATATTCTACATTCTACAGATTTTTCAATACTTCAGGATAATCAGGGTGTATTTTTTTAGGATTAATTTAGAATTAGGATAATAATTTACAATGTTAATAATAGTTTATATATTTATATAATGCTTATAGTTTCTGCAGTGCTAAGCAATTATTATCACAATTACAATCTTTGAATTTCACTACAAACCTGGGATATAGGTGCTATTATTACCTCCATTTTATAGATGAGGAAACTGAGATAGAATAGAATTTAAGTGACTTGCCTAAGATTAGACAGCTAAGGTCTTCCTGATTTCATCATTTGAGTAATCTATTCTAGGCTTATTAAACAGCATTTAAAGATCAAAAAAAGAGGAATTTGTATCTGAGCCCAATCACCAAAGGGCCATAGACACTCTCCAGTTAATATTAATTCTTTTCTGTCCCCAGAGATTAAGTCACAGTTGTTATACAGCTCAGAGAATGAACTAGTCAAGTTCTTAACCTTGATCATGGCTGTTCCATGATCCTGATCCTAGTACCTGATCCTCAGGTAGGTCTAGACTCTGCTGCTCACCTCCTAGTCTTTGGGAGATCCCTCTCTTTTGCATCTATCTATATCCCTAGCTCCCAGGACTGCCTTTCTTCCTCCATTGACCCATTCTGTCAGATTGTTATGTGTAGTTCCCATAGCTTCTGTGTTGGCTATGAAACTTCTTGGTGCTCACGTGGCAAAGAGTTCACGCTACCCCCAATACCCACATACACATGCACATTTGCACACTCACACACACACTATAGACTCACTTTTCTCATGTCCATCATTGTAAAAGCCCTCTTCCTCCTCATGGCCCTCTCTTGCCCAATTACTGCAGCTCACCTGCCTGTACCATAGAGTACTTTCTTACACCGTCAAAGAACTGCCTACATCCCCTCAAACTTTTTTTATTATTTTGGCATGAATCTATTTGGTGCATGCTCACTACACTGTACTATTGTGATACTCATTTTCTTCCATGGCTTTGGTTTTTAGTGAAAAATAGATGAAAGATGGTAGAAATGGTTCTGTTTGTCAACAGGGACTATGAAATGGAAAAACCTTTCATTGTAACAGGAGAGATTTAGAGCAGATTTGAAGAACTTTTGGGGGAGGGTGAGAAATGCTAAACAAACCAATACCTGATGGCAAAGGAATTTATGGTACCATTTCCTTTTTTTAAAAAATTTATTTTCTATTACATTTTAAGTTCTAAACTGTTTTCTTCCCTCCTTCTCCACTCTATACTAAAGAAGGCCATCATAAATAGAGAAACAGATAGATAGACAGATAGATAAATGGAGGATGGATGGACGTAAATCATAATATGCATGCTTCTATTTATCAGTTCTTTCTCCGAAAGTGGATAGTATCTTCCTTCATAAATCCTTTGTAATTTATTTGAGTATTTACAATATTCAGAACAACTTAATGATTCATAATTATTTTTGAATAGCATTGCTGACACTGTACAAAGTGTTCTCTTGATTCTTCTTATTTCATTCTTCATTATTTCATGCAAGTTTTTTCTATGCTTTCCTAAAATTCAACTTGCTCATCATGTCTTTCAGCACAGTAGTACTCCATCATAATCATATCAAGTTGTTTTTAGCCTTTCCCCAACTGATGGACATCTGGCACCATTTTCTTTAAATAATTTTTTAGATATGAGAACCATGTGGCCCAGAGTTGATCTTTCCAGGAAGCCAGTGCCATGTTTTATATGTATTTCATGATCCTGCATCACATAGCCAGAGATGTCTTTGTTATCAACAGATGGGAAAGAAATTCATTTTAGGCCAAACCAACATAAAATGAAAAGTCAGAGCCACAAATACCAAGGGCTGTGCAGAGAAGAGCTATAATCACCAATGTACAGATGGATAATCCATGAAACCATTGTTTAAGGCTCAAAAGAAAGTGTTGGCAGCATACAGCACATTCCATAATTCAAAGGGATCATAAATTTTAAGCAGGAAGGGACCTCAGGGATGATTTAATCTAACCCCTTAATTTTACATATGAGGAAACTGAGGCTTTTGGAGGTTAAGCAGATTTCCAAAGATTATCCGGATAGTAAGTGGTGGAGCTAGAATTTGAAACTGCTTCCTCTGACTCTCTAAAGCCATTGCTCTTTTTCTTACACAATGCTGCTTTCTGGGGGAGGGGGTGTGTGTATGTGTGTATGTACATGAATGTGTGCATGATTTTCTATATACTCTGGAGCCAACCAACATAACATTTTCTGTAATGAAAATTTTTAAGCCTTGATTGGCAAAGAAAGGATTTTGCCAGTATCTTCTCCGGATACAAAGTTGCTTGCTGTTTATTATCAATTCCGTTGAGATAGAAATGTGGCAGTCTGATACCTATTTTTGAAAAACAGACCTCTCCATCTTTGGGGGAAAACTCAGAATGTAGATGGCTACTTAAACAAAGTGCTCTTCCCAGTTCTAGACAGGAAAAAATACAGCTCATTTAAGCAGTAAGTAGTAATACTAATAGCTTATTTTAATATGTGCCAAAGTACTAAGCACTTTACAATTATTATTTCATTTGATCTTCACAATAACCCTAGGAAGTAGGTAATATTATTGTCCCCATTTTACAGATTAGGAAACTGAGGCAAACAGGTTAAATGACTTACCCTGAGTCACAAAGTAAGATCAGGATTGAACTCAGGTGTTCCGGACTCCAGGCTTTGTTCCACTGAACCATCCAGCTGTCCTTTTAATGTTGTTAAACATTCAGATCAGTTGCTAATCTACTGTCAATACCACAATTAATGATGGTAAAAGGCTGACATTAGTAGAATTGCGCTTTCTTTGTCTGTTTCTAGAAGAGAAGCTTCACAAAGGGGGAGATATGGCCCTTGTGAATGGTAGATTTATAAATAATGCTGCTTCTTCCTATGTGATTTATAAAATTGGTGTCAATAGTGTTATGGTTATATGAATGCTCAAGTTATGAATTCCACATGTGACACACTTCTTATGGACTGGCTGTATTTTCTGACACTATTTCTGTACAATGTTGAATCCCTTCTTTGATGGAACATTTATTGCCCCTGATTTCTGGCTAGCCCATTAACTAAATGTTGCCTGCTAGCTCCTTGATTCAATAAAATTGGAGAATTACCAAAGATTGAAGAACCTGCATTTCTGCATCAATTTATAATGATTTGATATACCTTTTATGAGCTTCTTGTGCCAGGGCATCCCTCCAGAATATCTGCTTACTGGCAGAATAGTGGCATTTGCCATTTTGCTCTTGTAGACAAAGTATTTAGATGGTATTTTCTACTTGAGGAGAAAAGAACTGGGCTTTGTTCCAGACTCTGCTTCTGATAACTGTATGATCTTAGAACAAACCTCTTTTCTTTTCTGCGCCTGTGTCTTCATCTGCAAAACAAAGTGGGGAAGGAAGGGAGGCAGGGGCTCATAATGAGAGTTTGAGAAGCATAAGTAATCTCCCCTGTCATCTACCAAAACACATACCCAGTCTCCCAGATCAGTGGTCATCCAGCCTTTGCTTGGTGACCTCCAAGGAGGGGGAAACCTCCTGCCTGCTGAGGCCCCACAGTGCACTTGGATGATTAAGAAGTTTTTGCCAAGCTTCTATTTGCCTCTCTGCAAGGTCCACCTCTTACCTGTTTGCAAAGTCCACCTCTTACCTGTTTGCAAGGTCCACCTCTTGCCTCTCTGCAAGGTCCACCTCTTGCCTCTCTGCAAGGTCCACCTCTTGCCTCTCTGCAAGGTCCACCTCTTGCCTCTCTGCAAGGTCCACCTCTTGCCTCTTTGCAAGGTCCACCTCTTGCTTCTCTGCAATGTCCACCTCTTACCTGTTTGCAAGGTCCACCTCTTGCCTCTCTGCAAGGTCCACTTCTTGTCTCTTTGCAAAGCCCACCTCTTGATTCTGTCTCATGGGACCTAATAGAACAAGCCCAGTGCCTCTTCTACTTGATAGGTACTTTAAAGTGATCTATTATGGGTCCTTTTTTGCTTCTCCAAGATAAACTCTCCTAGTTCCTTCCATTGAGTCTTATCATAAGGCCTTAAAGGCCCTTTATCATTCTAGTTATCCCTGTCTTCTATACGCACCTCTATACTTCTCTCTCTCTAAAAATGTGTGGCCCAGAACCTCCTGATGTAGACTGATGAGGATGGGACAATCACTTTCTTATTGACTCAATACAATATAATTAATTTACTTTTGTTAAGCACCTATTATGTATGACCCAGATACTATGCTCTCTGGGAGTACAAGGACAAGAAAAAAATAGTCCCTTCTCTTAAGGAACTCACATTGTCAGAGGAAAAATAGGCATGTACTCAGATAATCAAATGCAGGTGGATACAAAAAAATCAGGTGGATACAAAGTCATTTCCTAGGGGAGGACTTAGCAACCTGGAAAATCACGACAGAGTGTCATTTAAACCAATATTAGAGGAAATTAGAGATGCAAAACGGAAATGAAACTCCATCCAATGAATGGAGGTAAAATATCAGCAATTTAAGGAGAATATCAATTTGGCAAGTTTACTTGGAATGTAGGAGAATAATATGAAATAAGCCTAAAAATGGAGAATGAAGCCATCTTATGAAAAGCTTTAAATGCCAAAGAAGTTTGTATTTTTATTTAGAGGAAAGAGGGAGTCATTGAAACTTCTTGAGCATAGAGTGACACAGTGAGAACTGAGATTTTTAAATATGATTTTAGCAGCTGGAGAATCCAGAAGTTTACTCTGATAGTCTAGGAAAGAGATTGTAAAGGAGTAAATGAGGGTGATGGAAATATGATAAAGAGAAAGGGATAGATGCTAGAGTTATTATGGAGGGAGAATGGACAAGACCTGGCAATTGGATATGGAGAAGATGAAGGAAAGGGAAAGACTGATGATGACTTCAAGATTGCAGAATTGTGTAATTAAAAAGATCATGGTGCCCTCAGTAGAAATAGGATAGCGACAAAGAGAGCAGTATTTGAGGGCAAAGAGATTGAATTCTATTTCTAAGTTGGAGCATTTGGCCTAGACTCAGGAAGACATCTTTCTGGGTTAAAATCCAGCCTCAGACACTTTTTAGCTATGTGACCCTCATCAAGTCACTTAACCCCATTTGCCTCAATTTCCTGATCTATAAAATTAGTTGAAGGAAACAGCAAGCCACTCCAGTATCTTTGTCAAGAAAACTCCAAAAGAAGTCAAAAAGAGGCAGACATGATAGAAAAATGACACAACAATATTTGAAATTCAATTGGAGATTGTTGGTAATGTGAAACTAGCATTATGCTTCTTAATTTGATTTTTTGACTGACATCACATGCCTGATTTATGAGTATGCAGTTCACTAAACTTCTTAGATTTTTCTTTTTCAGACAAACATTTTTCTGACTATAGTTCCTCCATTTTATATTTGTGAAGTTGTCTTTATCCTAAATTGTTTAATTTTATTTTAAAATGTTTTATTGAATTTTAAACATCATTGATTTTTCCTCAATAAATCCAAATCCTCCTTTTTGATAAAGTTAAAGCATCTAAGTGGTTCAGTGGGTAAAGCACTAGGCTTGGAGACAAGAAGACTTGACTTCAAATCCAAGCTCATACATTAGCTGTGGGATCCTGGGAAAGTCACTTAATCATGTTTACCTCAGCTTCATCATCTGCAAAATGATCTGGACAAAGACACAGCAAATCATTCCAGTATCTTTGCCCCAAAAATCCCAAATGGGGTCACAGTCATTCATGACTAAACAACTACAAAATTAAACCAAAATGAATGAACCCATTAAACATGTCTGATAACATTTACCTAATTCCACAACTATAGTTTACCACTGCTCTTATTGATAGGAGGAATTGTATTTATCCTAAGGTTTTGCCTATTGGGATCTTTTTGGATCTTGTCTGTCATAGAGTGTATTATGTCTCCCTCCCAGCTTGATATTATCTACACATCTGCTATAAATTTAACTAGATGGTCCATTTCCTTTCAATGCTCTGTGATCCTGAATTGCTTGCTTCCTTTACTTTTTGAATATTCCAAAGGGTGATTTGAACCAGTACCCTTATCTGCACAAGCCGTCAATTACAGTAAATCAAGTAAAACAGGGGAAAATAAAAGGGTCCTGATCAAGAAGAGGATGTTCTCCATTAAAATCCTTAATGAAGCTGTGTTTAGCACCTGAGGCCCTGCACACAGGGGCTCTGCAGAACAGGTCGAAAGCTCAGTTGCTATGGCTATTTAAATGGAGAGGGAAGGATTAGTTTCTTTATACTTTCTCATTATTTTATATGGGATTCTTAATTAGGCTGTGTTCATTCTTTCCTGTATAAGAACTGGATCATTAGCTTAGATATGAGTAATTTTCCCTGGGAACAATAGTGATTAAAAAAAAGAAAAGGAAATTATAAAAACTGTTTTCTGCCTTCCCTCACCCTCCCAATAACTGCTATAATTTTCAACTTGTTGCTCCAGAGCCCAGTGCACTCATTCAACCCAGATTTAATGGTTTGGCGCATCAAGCTGGAAGCTGATACCCAAGAGGAGCGTTGAGTCTATGATATCTGTCAGCATCTCTCTAGGATTTGAGACAGTGGCTGGTGAATTTGACTTAATGATATTCTATCTTTTTGCAACTTGAAAACATTTACCTTAGCTAATGTTTAAGAGGAACCCATAAACAGTTCTTCTTTTTGAAAAGTGAATAGTCACCCCTAAATATAGATGCCTTTTCAAAAACTTCAGAGCTTTATGGATTAGGCTCCCTTCTTCCTAGACCTGTCAACTATGGGACATAAACTGATGCTCATCTCAATTTCAGCCCACCTGCCAGAGAATGGGCTGTGGATCTTCTGCAGGGGTTGTCAGCTGGATTTCTGATCTCGTTGTTTCAGAACCAGACATGCAGATTACAACCCATCCACAGCTGCTCATACTGTGTGACTCATATCTTTGAATTCAGTATTCAAAAAGTTTCTTCTCATTCTCCTAGAGAGAACCAATGATGTTTCTGAGTGTCCAGCAGTCATTCCTTCATCTCATCGCCTAACCAGACCATCTCTTCTTCCTATCATTTTCTCCAGGACATCTTTGCCTCCTGTTTTCTACTCCCAGGTTCATTCTTGGTTAGGTGCTGCTACCTTCTCACACTCCATTTCCCTCTGAGGGATATTCATTTTCACCTCTTTGAAGACTGTTCTATTCCTCTTCTCAGGGCATATGACAGCACTGATAGAATGCTATTAAAAAGACGGGGTTTTGTTAACAGGAGAAGCTAGGAATCATTAAAAGGGAGCTTCACGTGGGGTTGGCTATAGAAGGTATATTGTCACTGTTCCTTTAATAGGGATTTTAAAAATTTAGTTCTAAAATTTTAGCATTTCTTCTTCATGGTATCTATCTTCATTTTATAAGAGTACTTCTTGCTGCCATAAAGGAGGTGGTAATTTCATTACAGTTGACCATTCTTGGAGCTTCTCTCCTATGTGAGATAAAGCAGACTAAATCTTATTGCGTATTTATTACTAGGCATTGCTATCAGTTTCAAGCCTTTCTGAGATATTGAGGCACATTGGCTGTATCACTGTGTGCCCCTTTGACTAAAAACTACTCTGGCTCAATTGCTTTGGTGAATCATCCTCAATGATTCTTCCCATGATACCTACCTTGTGTGAAATGACCAAGTGATTCCTTGTGAAAAATTGCTGCTATATAGAGGTTTGTGGGACTACAGCTGTGTCCAAACTTTCCCACAAGAAAGAGGTCTCCCAGCCTGTCTTTGTATTACCTATGTTATGGCCTGACATTGTCAGTGACAGTGGAATCTTATCTCTCTGTGCATCATCCATGCCAATTTGTTCACAAAAGATTTGCTGAAAAAACATCTTCTGTCTGCTGAATAATTTAGTTTATGAATCAAGCCTTTCATTCATTGTTTTATGTGTGGTTGCATGCTTGTCATAACTAATTATCTTTCTGGTCTGCAGCTGATTTTATGGAGAAAATGGTTTCCTTAAAAAAGTAAATACTGTAGTGGGAGAGGACCACAAGGTTCTTCTCTAGATCTCAAGACCAACAGTTTAAAAAAAATACAAGAACATTTGTTTCATAACTAAAGTAATGAGATATAATATAATACATATAAGAAAGTTTTTTCTCCATTCTTCTGGAGTCAACAGAAAATGAAGACTATAAATGTGCCTTGCCAGATATCTCAACTGCCACAAAATCTGTTGGATTTACAATCTATGCAAAACACCAAATACTTATATTAGCAAAATCTTTCTTAAAGAGATTATAGTATCATATGGAATAAATGATTATTAATCCTTGTAGCACCTCTGGAAGGAATGGTAGGAAACTTCATTTCTGAGTACACTTCAGATTATTCCAATTCAATAAACATTCATAATCAATTTTGCTATTAAAAAAGGAAATATATTGAATTTAATGGATGATAGAGTAAGAAAGGCCTCCTCTGAAGCCCTCCCAAATTTCACTCCAAAGAATTAGTAAACTACTTCAGAATTTCTCTAGGAGCAGAGGAAAAGCTTAGCACAGCAGGAAAGGTCTCTTTGACAAAGTTGGGAGGGAGCTAGGGCCAAGAGCATCAGCAGCAACCAGTTTTTCAGCAGGGCGCCAATAGCAAGGCTCCAAGCCTGAGACAATCCACCATCTAGGCCCACCTTCCTCTAAACCAACAGCCCCATAGAGATGTGAGCAGTGCAGGAAGGTCCCACCCAAGTGACCTCTCTTGTAGCACAAGCCATCAGCAAGACCTTGAGCCCATTGCTGACCAGTAATGCAGCTTCACCAACAGAGAGTCCCTGTTTCCATAGCAAACGAGCATCCAGTCCCCTCATCTTGGGCAGACCAGCAATAAGAACCTTCCTCCAGGACCAGGCACCAGAAAGATTTGGTTACCATGCTAATCTAGCTGCAAAGCCCCACCTCTGGAGTAGGCCAGCAACTACATCCCATACCCAGGGGAGTTCAACAGGGCCTCCCACCCCAGCACAATCCAGAAAGAAAGCCTAGCTTCCAGAAAATGACTCCCTAAAAAATAGAATTGGCCAAATGGAAAAGGAAGTACAAAATCTCACTTGAGAAAATAATTCCTTAAAAATTAGAAGTGAACAAATAGAAACTAATGATTCTATGAGACATCAAGATATGATGAAAGAAAGTTAAAAAGAAGAAGAAAATGTGAAATCACATTGGAAAAACAACTGATTTAGAAAATAGATCCAGGAGAATTAATATAAGAATTCTTAGACTACCTGAAAGCCATGACAAAAGAAAAAGAGCCTAGACAACATCTTTCAAGAAATTATCAAATTGCCCTATATTAGAACCAAAGGGCAAAATAGAAATTAATAGAATTCATCAATCATCTTCTGAAAGAAATCACAAAATAAAAACTTTCAGGAACCAAATTCCAAAGATCAAGGAGAAAAAAATTGCAAAAAGAAACAATTTAAATACTGTGGAGTTATAGTTAGGGTTACATAAGATTTGGCAGCTTACACATTAAAGAACCAAAAGGCATGGAATATAATATACTGAAAAACAAAGAAGTTAGGATTACAACCAAGAATCACTTCCTCAGCAAAACTGAATATAATCTTTCAGGGAGGAAAATGGATATTTAACAAAATAGAGAACTTTCAAGCATTTCTAATTAAAAACTGAATAAAACTAAAAAGAGATGAATAAAAGATCTGACTTCCAAATACAAGACTCAAGGGAAACATTAAAAGGTAAAAAAAAGAAATGAGAGAGAAAACACAAGAAATTCAATAAGCTTTTCATGTCTTAACAACTTTATTAATGTAAGAGCAATTAGAAGGAGTATGTCTATACCAAGGATATAAATATAAAGTGACTTTGATGGGATTACCCCCCCAAAAAAAAAAACAAAATAAAGGAATAGAAAGAAAGCTATATTGAAAGAAGAAGGGGGAGATTAAATGGAATGTTATCCCATATAAAAGGAGCATGAAAGAGCTATTATAATGGAGAAGATGAGAGGAGTGGGATGGCAGTAAATTCAAACTTTGCTCTCATCAAAAATTGGCTCAAAGGGGGAATGAATATTAAATACACTTAGTTGGATATAGAAATCTATTGTACCCTATAAGAAAATAAAAAGGTATAAGGATATTAGCAGAGGGAGGGGGAATTCAGTGATTAGAAGTAAAAACACTTGTGAGGAGGGAAAGAGCAGGAGGTAACAGAGAGAGGGGGACAAGCAATGAAAAAATAGTATGGAGAGAAATATACAATTATCATAACTATAAATGTGAATGGGATGAACTCACCCAAAAAATGGAAGTGAATAGCAGAATGGATTAAAAATCAGAATTGGGGCAGCTAGGTGGCACAGTGAATAGAGCACCAGCCCTGAAGTCAGGAGGACTTGAGTTCAAATCTGGTCTCAGATACTTAACAGTTTCAGCTGTGTGACCCTGGGCAAGTCACTTAACCCCAATTGCCTCAGCAAAAAAAAAAAAAAAATCAGAATCTCCTAGAATATGTTATTTACAAAAACACATTTGAAGCTAAGAAATTCACAAAGGATAAAGGTAAGGATCTGGAGTAGAATCCATTATTCTTCAAATAAAGGAAAGAAGCAAGGGTAGCAAACTTGATCTCAGAAAGAGTAAAAACAAAAATAGGTCTAATTAAGAGATTTTATACACACACACACACACACACACACACACACACACACATATATATATATATATATATATATATATATATTTATATATTGCTGAAAGGTACCATAGACAATAAAGTCACATCAATACTAAACATATATGCACTAAATATTATAGGATCTAAATTTTTGAAGAAGTTGAATGAATTACAGGGGAAATGGATAATATAAGTATACTGCTGGGGGATCTCAACTTTTTCCTCTCAGAACTAAATAAAGCTAACCAAAAAATAAACAAGAAAAAAGTTAAGGAGGTGAATAAAGTTCTGGAAAAGATAGATATGATAGATCTCTGGAGAAAATTGAATAAGAACAGGAATATGTATTTTTCTCAGTGGTACATGGCATGTACACAAAAAATCTCACAACCAAATGAAGAAAAGCAGAAATAATAAATGTGTCTTTTCCAGATCATAATGCAAAAAAGTACATTCACTGAAATAGATTGTGGAGAGATTAAAATTAATTGAAAATTACATAATCTAATCCTAAAAAATAATTGGATCAAAGAACAAATCATAGAAAAAAACAGTAATTTCTCTAAAGAAAATAACAGCAACAAGACAACATGCCAAAATTTATGGGATGCAGTCAAAATGTCATTTTGATGGAAATTTATATCTCTAATTGCTTATAATAAAAAAACTAGAGAAAAAGCAAATTAGTGAATGATGCATACAACTAAAAAAATAGAAAAAGAACAAATTTAAAATCTTCAATTCAACATCAAATTGGAAATCCTGAAAATCAAAGGAGAAATTAATAAAATTGAAAGTAAGAAAGCCATTGAGCTAATAAATAAAACTAGAAGATGGTTTTATGAAAAAAGCAATAAAATAAATCATTAGCTAATTTGATTCAAAATGAAAGAATACCAAATTATTACTGTCAAAAATGAAAAGGGTAAATTCACCATTAATGAAGAAGAAACTAAGACCGTTTTTAAGAGCGATTTTGCCTAATTATATGCCAATAAAATCGACAGTCTAAATGAAGTAGATGACTATCAGCAAAAACATAAAATTATCCAGATTAATAAAAGGAGAAATAAAATACTTAAATAACTCAATCTTAGAAAAAGAAATTGAGCAAGCCATCAATGAACTTCCTAAGAAAAAAATCCCCAGGATCAGATGGATTCACAAGTGAATTCTACCTAACACTAAAAGAATAATTAATCGCCAATAGTATATAAACCATTTGGAAAAATATGTGAAGGAGTCCTAACAAATTTCTTTCATGACATAAAAAATATGGTGCTGATACCCAAATCAGGAAGAGCCAAAACCGAGAAAGAAAATTATAGAGCAATTTCCCAAATAAATATTGGTGCAAAAATTTTAAATAAAATACTAACAACATGATTATAGGAATATATCACAAGAATCATACACTGTAACCAAGAGTGATTTATACCAGGAATGCAGGAATAGTTCAACATTAGGAAAACTATCAGCATAGTTGACCGTATTAATAAAAAAAAAATACAACAAAAATCACACAATTTTCTTAGACGCCAAAATAGATGCAGAATAGCTTTTGACAAAATACAGTATTCACTCCTATTAGGAAAACTAGAGAACATGGGAATAAATCTCTGTCTGTAATAGGGATGAGTTAGAAGCCTTCCCAACAATCAGGGGTGAAATAAGGATGTTCATTATCATCTCTATTGTTTAATATTGTCCTCGGAATGTTAACTGTAGCTATAAGAAAAGAAAAAGAAATTAAACAAATTAGAATAGTCAATGAGGAAACAAAACCATTACTCTTTGCAGGTGATAGGTTATACTTAAAAAATCCTAGAGAATCAAATAAAAAAGTACTGGAAATTATTAACAACTGTAGCAAAGTTGCAGGATACAAAATAAACCCATATAATCATCAGGTTTTCTATATATTACTAACAAAACCAGCAGCAAAAGATATAAAAAGAAATTCCACTTGAAATAACTGACAGTATAATTTATTTGCGAGTCTACCTGCCAAGACAAACCCAGGAACTATGTGAATACAACTATAAAACATCTTTTACACAAATAAAAGTCAGATCTAAATAATTGGGAAAATAGTAATGGGTACTCATGGGTAGACTGAGCCAATATAATAAAAATGAAAATTCTTCCTAAATTAATCTACTTAATCATATCATATTAATACCATACCAATCAAACTATCAAAAATTGTTTTATGAAGCCAGAAAAAATAGTAAAATTCATCTATTAGAACAAAAGCTCAAGGATATCAAGAGAATGAATAAAAAGAAAACACTAAAAAAGATGGTCTGGGCATACAAGATCTCAAACTGTATTATAAAGTGGTAATTATCAAAAGATTCTGGCAATGGATAGGAATAGAATGGTGATCAATGGAATAGATTAGATGAAAATTCCATTCTTGTAAATGACCATAGTAACTTAGCATATTGTTAAAAAAAAAACAATAATCCAAGCTTTTGGAAAAAAAAATCTTATTGTTTGACAAAAACTGCTTGGAAAACAATATGGCAGAAACATAGGATAGACTAACAACTCGCACCATATAACAAGATAATGTCAAAATGGGTACATTATTTATACATAAAGGGTGATGCCACAGGCAAATTAAGAGGGCGTAGAATAGTTTATCTGTCAGATTTATGGATAAGGACCAAAGAAGATACAGAGATCATTACAAAAAGTAAAATAGATCATTTAAAAATTAAATTGATTGTATAAAAATAGAAAATAAAATTATAAAAAATTATAAATGTGTATATATAATTGTTTTGCACACACAAAACCAATGAAAACGAAAGTATAAGGAAAGCAGAAAACTGGGAGGAGGAGAGAAATTTTGTAACAAGTATCTCTGATGAAGGCCTCATTTCACAAATATATAGAGGGAATTGAGGCATATTTATAAAAATGTAAGTCATTCCCCAATTGATAAATGGTCAAAGGATATGGATAATTTTTAGCCAAAGAAATCAAAGCTATCTATAGTTATATGAAAATGTGCTTTAAATCATTATTGATCAGATAAATGCAAATTAAAAGTTCTGAGGTACCATCTCACACTTATCAGATTGGCTAATATGACAAAAAAAAGAAAATGTATGTTGGAGAAGGTGGGGGAAAACTGGGATACTCTAATGCATTGTTGGTAAAGTTGTAATCTGAACCAACTTTTCTGGAGAGCAATTTAGAACTATACCCAAAGGTTATCAAATTGTACATACACTTTAAATCCAGCAATACCACTATTAGGTCTACATCCGAAATCTCATCCAAAAAAGGGGGGGGGAGATCTGTTTGTACAAAAATATTTATAGCAGGGGAAGCTAGGCAGTGCAGTGGATAGAACACCAGCCTGAAGTAGAAGGACCTGAGTTCAAATCTAGTCTCAGACACTTAACACTTCCTAGCTGTGTGACCCTGGGCAAGTCATTTAACCCCAGTTGCCTCAAGAAAAAAAAAATTATAGCAATTCTTTTTGCAATGGCTAATAATTGGAACTCAAAAGGATGCCTCTCAATTGTGGAATGGCTAAACAGGCAGTAAAATATGATTGTAGTGAAATATTTTTATGCTGTAAGAAATGGCCCCATAGGATAATTTCAGAAATATATGGAAACACTGATGTACAAGTGAAAAGAACAAGGAATACATTGTATACAATAATAGCAATATTATTTATTGAAGAATTGTGAATGATTTAGTTACTCTCAGCAAAACGATGAGCCAAGACAATCCCAAAGGTTGTCCACCTCCAGAAAAAGACTAATATTGAATGAATACAAAACAAAGCATGCTAGTTTTTACTTTGTTTTTCTTTTATTGGAGTTTTCTTGTACAAACTGACTAATATGGAAATGTTTTACATAATTGCACATGTATAACATATCTAATGACTTACCATCTGAGGGAGAGTTGAGATGGAGGAAAGAATATGAAACTTAAAACTTTAAATAAGAATATTTTTTAAAATTACATAGAAAAAGAAAAGAAAAAGATTTGAAAGCAGAATCAAAAAATCTGGATCTGAGATGGACTCTAAAATTTTTCTAGCTATGGGATAGTGGACAATATTTTATCTCTGTGTCACTCTTATCATGTGCCAAAGGCAATATTAGTGTTTGTACAACCTACCTTAAGGGTTGTTGTAAGGAAAGTACTTTGTAGAAGTGTAAAGCACTATATAAATGTGAGTTTTTATTTTAAAAAAAGTTTTAATATTTTTAAGATTAAGATTTTTTTTTCCTTTTTTTTCCCTTAGGGATAGGGGACTGGCCCTGTTACTTCAACAGAGGTATTTCTTCCCCTACTAATGCAAGTTGGAACCTTCTCTGCACTTAGCATCTCTGAGAGTTGCTTATAATATTGAGAGCCCTAGTGATCTGCTCAGGGTTTCATAGTATGGATCAAATGCAGGATTTAACTGAAGGAGTTTAATAAATGCTTGTTGATTGATTAGGTTCTTAGCTTCCTCACCAGTTATCTTTGCATTACATTATGCTCACCTCCTCCTCCTTCTCTTTTTAAAGGAAACAAACTCTTAACTGTAGTTTGTTAATATTTATGTTAACTCTACCATATTCAAATTAATTTTCAAGCTTAAAGTCATCCAGTATATGCAGATTTCTGGTTAATAAGTGGTCAAAGTTGTTTTTCCATCTCCTTCAAGTAACTTCTCACTTGAAAGAAGTTGGTGGCCACATTACAGAGAGGCTTTCCAAACCACAGCACTGAGTACCAGTTTCTTGGCAACAATATGAATTGGTCTTTTGATTAATGTCCAGCAAATTAATGAATTATCCTTCTGTTTATACTGTAGTTCCAAAAGCTAAATGTTAGTTCAGCTCCTGCTGTATGCCTCAATCACAGGTGTTTACTAAGCTTAGTTCCTTAATATGAAATGAAAGATTTAGAGATTTCAAATACTCTTTTACTTGCAAATAGCCTACAATCAAGATACAGTTTTTAGTTCCCCCAAAATCAGTTGTTAGTTATTTGTTTGATGAATAAACAGGGGAGTTCAAAGTTTTGCTCTTGTTTTGCATAAAGAGGTTTTAAGTCTTAGAAAAGTCATCATCAAACCAGTAGGTTCATATTTACAAATATCAGGGAGGTTCCTTAATAAATTAATGCTAGTTTTGCCTTAATTGCCTTAATATATAGCTATTCTTTACATTTTGGGTGCAATTGTGAACTGATCCAACCATTCTGTACAGTAATTTGGAATTATGCCCAAAAGGCAATCAAACTATGTATACCCTTTGATCTAGCAAGATCACTACTAAGTCTGTATTCCAAAGAGATCGTTAAAAAGGGGTAAGGACCTACATGTGCAAAAATATAATAGCTTTTTCCTCTTTTTTGTGGTGGCAAAGAATTGGAAATTGAGGAAATGCCCATCAATCTAGGAATAGTTGAACAAATTGTGGTACATGCATGTAATGGAATACTATTGTGCTATAAGAAATGATGAACAGGCAGATTTCAGGAAAACTTACAAAGAAACTGATATATGAACTGATGCTCGGTGAACTGAACTGAACCAGGAGAATACTGTACACAGTAAGAGCAACATTGTGTGATGATCAACTAAGATTTAGCTCTTCTCAGCAATACAATGATCCAAGACAGCTTCAAAAAATTCATGATGGAAAATGCTATCCACATCCAGAAAAAGAAGTGATAGACTAAAAATGAAGATCAAATCATACTATTTTCATTTTGGAGGGTTTGGTTTGTATATGTGTGGGTGTGTATTTGTATGTGTTTTTTTCCTTTTATTCTGTTTCTTCTTTCACAAAAAGACTAATGTGGAAGTATATTGAACATGATTGCATATGTATGACCTATATTAGATTATTTGCCATCTTGGGGAGGGGGAAACAAAGGGAGGGAGAGAAAAAATTTTGCAAAATCTAAAAAAAAAGAATGTTGAAAACTATCTTTATATGTAAATTAAAAATAAAATACTATTTACATAAAAAGCACATGGCTATTCTTGAGCTGAAGAGATTCCCAATAGACCCCTAATGTAAGAATCTGGAAATGATCATTTCTCTTTAAACAGGAGTTCATCTCCTTTTATAGTAGTTCCTACTTTCCTAGGGCTATATAGATGGAACCTACTAAATTTTATCTGCTATTAGACAATTCTGAGGTAATAAAGAGTAATAAAAATTCTAGTTAATAGCTAATGAATTAACATAGTTAATAGGTACCATATAACTAAGGAAAGACACTTGAAGAAAAACCAAGGGACATCAAGGACAAAACAAAGCTCATGTGGATGTTTTTCATTTGAAATATTAATAAGGAATCCAATTGCATTAATCAACAAAATTAAGGATCCAGAATGTTTTCTTTAGACTTTGAAGGTCAGAGTAAGCTCCCATATAGCATGGTTTGAAGTACAACAAAAGATCTTATTTTTCATTTACTTTCAGATGTCCCCTGGGATCTAACAAACTATAAAACCCAGCAGTTGTAGGAGGTCATTCTACCATTGATACCTTAGTCCTGGATAGTCTTTTATTAGATAATCCTAACAAATCTCAGAGACCAAAGAAAATAGGTTTAGCTTTGTTAACTTTGTTAACTTTTGATGGCTGGTTTAGCTTTGTTAACTTTTGATGGAAAAGAAAGAGGAAGAAGAGAAAGATCTGCAGTATAATACTGTGTCCCCCAGAGAAATCTGGCCTAAGAAGAGCAGCCCTGTGGGAAGTCCAGGACAGGCAGGTAACAGCATAAAAGTGCCCCATTCTGGGACAGAGAAGAGAAAAGGGAGAAAGTACTCAGAGAGAAAAGGGGGGAAAGGCATAGAAAACATACTTCCGTTTCTTTATACTTTTGTCTAGGTCCCAGATCACAAATTCCTACAGAATTATCTAGTTATTTGAAATTCTACCATTCCATTTAATTCCACCAATGCTAATTAAGCACCTGTGGATGCCCATCATGCAACATCTGTCAGACTCTTCACATTCACCTAGGTTGAATGTAGCAGGTCCTTAGGACAGCATTTATAGTCTGGTCTTGAAAATGGTCTGTAGAAAAACACATCTGTGCTCTTGCATGTGCCCATTCAGCACAATCTTGGAACATCAAATTTGACATATTTGAATGTCCTTGAAATGGATCGATATTTTCCAGATAAGTTGACATTCAAATGAAGATTCTAATAGAAATTTAATTCTAGGTTCTAACTTGAAATTTTCAAATCACATGGGAATTAAAACAAATATTGAATGGCCCAATCCCTTTAGGGTCTTTGGATTATTAGGGTCTTATGGAAACTAGAGACAGAATTTGCTTCGGTCACTGCTATGTTATTTATTATTAATTATACTACTAATTATTAATCTTTCCGTTGCCTTAACCAAAGTAAGACTAAATCTGACTTTTTTCACACAACTGTGAAAATTGTACATATTAAATTGTGCTTTCACTTGTTTGCCTCAGTTTCCTTATCTATAAAATTAGCTGAAGAAGAAAGAGGCAAACCACTTCAGTATTTTTGCCAAGAAAACCTCAAATTGAGTCACAAAGAGTCAGACATAATTAAAATGACTTAACAACAACAAATTAGATTAATGGTCCCTGGTTTGAATTTTTTCAATTTCTTAGTGAAAAAGCATAAATAAAATTCAAAGGGCAGCCTTCATATGACAATAATTTTCTAAATGAAATGTTGATTTCTTAGTCAAACCTAAACAGTTTTAGCATGCTATGGAAAATTATTTTCTGGAAAAAGGCTTTGCATATTTTTTCTTAGATTATAAAGAAATTTACTTTAAATAAACATAAATTTATGTCCTCTGTTCATTATTAGAATCCAGTATATAATTCCCCATTTCAAATTACAAGATGGGTAGAGAAAAAGTTGTTTTCATCATATGACATAAAGCCACATTTTTTAAAGCACATGTATCTAGGGAACATAAGTCCTAAAATGAAGACAAGTGATAAAAATATATCAGTCTTGTTGAGTAGTTTTTGCATTAGGTTATCATATTTCTGTGTGAAAATAAAGTTAAAAAAAGTTTTATAGTACCTTTTGATTTTAGATTGCAATTATTTCAATACATACCACCAACATTTCTGGTAGTAGAAGTGAACCTTCCCTTGTTATAGATAACAAAGCTAGAGTACCTTAACATAACATAATATTCTACATCCATAGCCCCCCATCTCTCCAGAAAAAGGTGAATTATAGATTATCATTTTTTTCTCTCAATCTAAGATTGTTATGATTATACAGAATTCATCTATATTTGGAGTTATTTTTATTTTCTTCATTATACTTATTATATAAAGGATGTCTTAGAGCAATTTTAAGCTATTAAAGGTTATTAGTATAAGCTTTTCCTGAAAATGATGTTTTCTTGATTCTGATTTCTTTACTATGTTTGCTTCTCTGAATTCTGTCATTTGTTTCTTATGGCACCATTCTTGTAAAAAGAAATTGCTGACACTGATTCAATTAGATGTTGACAATTAGAAAAGGATGGAAAGTGACATCCCAGAGGAATCAGGCTGGAAATGAATTGATATTTTCCAGATTAGTTGACTTTCAAATCAAGATTCTAATAGAAATTTAGTTGTAGATTCTAACTTAAAATTTTAGATCACCAATTCTGATGGACATGGCTCTCTTCAACAATGAAATGTTTCAAACCACCTCCAATTGTTCACTGAAGAAAGCCATATACACCCAGAGAGAGGGATGTGAAATGTGGACCACAACATAACATTCTCATACTCCTTGATTGGTGTTTGCTTACATTGTGTTTCCTTTATCTGATATATCGTTTGTGTAGACAAGATTTTTCTTGCACAACAATGACAAGTTTGGAAATATGTATACATATATTCGATTTGCCAATATTTTAACATAATTAACATGTAGTGGATATCCTGCCATCTAGGGGAGGGGTGGGGAGTTGGGGGAAAAATTTGTAACAGAAAGCTATGTAAGGGTTATTGTTGAAGAATTACCCACACATATGTTATCCAAATAAAATAAAAAAATAAAATTTAAAAAAAAAATTTAGATCACAAACCCATCTCCTAAGAAACAATTTCACAATAACTTATTTCTTATTCTACTGTGAAATAACTGGCAAAAAATTTCCAAAGCTAGTTATTAAAGTAAAATGATATAGGTGATACTATTGCTTACAGCCCCTTCCTCTCAGACTGCAAAGATCTGAAACATTTATTTAACCTGTTCCTTCTTCATTCCACATAAAATTATTCTGGCCTTTCTGAGCATTTATGTAATAATATACGAGTTTACTCTTGTTTGTAGATTATCAAGGTAAATAGAGAATACTCATGAATAGTTGGCAGAGTTTAATAAGAAGGTGTTTCTGGATTGAAAACTAATCAAGTTTTTCTCTAAAATGTCAATATAAGGAGACAGCAAATAAAGATGTTAAAGCAATTTTATGACTGCTATACTGTGAGAAAAAATGTGCTCACACTTCCATTGTCCTATTGTACACATTGTTGGAATTTGTGTAGGAAAAAATCACATTCAAAGAATATGAAGATTATGAAAATTTTAAATTAAATATAATTAAATCTTGAGCAAACAAAGTATTCCATAGCAACTGAAGTCATAAGGAATCCAGTGAGATATAAGAAATAATCTCCCCACTAAAACTCTGGAATGAGTGACCTAAGGGGGATTGTGAACTCTTGGAGGTTTTCAGAATAAAAATAGCGCATCCATCTGTCTAAGAACGTTAAGTCCTCATTCTGAAAAAGCATTCAGGACTACAGGCCATCTTAGAAACCTTTGAATGTTTGCTGTAGTTCTGTAACATTTAATCAAATATTACTTAATTTCATGTCATTTTTTATTCTTCCCATTGATGTATAATAATCCTTACTTGGTGAAACTATAACATTATAATATAATATTTTCTTCAGTGCTGGCCTAGAAGTTTTGTCACTCTTAATTTTTGGAAAACTCTGTTATTAACTCTGACTATTAGAAAAAATTCTAGAGAAGGATTCATAGATAATTCAGAGACATCAGCCTAGAAACCAGTTCATGACAAGGTCTAGGAAAGTAGACAGAATAAAAGTTGGAAAGATAAGGACAGGAAGGTAAAAAAAAGCTAAGATTGGGAAAAGGACAGAAGAATAATATGGGCTCTGTAGGGTACCCGTGCTATTGAATTAATGGATATTAATAAGACAGGAAAAAATGTTATGAGAGAAGAAGCAGAAAGCACCAAGAATCAAGCTTCTACCTCGTTTCTTCATCTTTAAAAATAATTGGCTAGGTTAAATGAATTTTTGATATTTTTCCAGCTTTACTTTTTTTACTTTAAAATTATTGATATATATTTTATATGTATATCTTATATTTCTCAATATATTTTATATCACCCACATTCTCCTTTCACATAGATATCCTTTATGACAAAAAAATTAATAAGGAAAAAATAGTTCAATCAAAATTACCAGTTCATTAACTCAGTTTGATATTATCTGTAATTCCACATTTCCATAATCTTCCTACAGAGAAAAAAGGGAGGTATATTCTCATATTTCTTTGGGGCCAATTTCAGTCATTATATTTTCACAAAATTCAGTATCTTTTCATTGTTTCCATTTACATTGCTATAATCATTGTTTATATTGTTTTCCTAGTTCTTCTTACTTTGCTTTGTATCCACTCTCATATGTCTTCTCCTGTTTTCTATATTCATGATATTCGGGTTTTTTTTACAGTTCAGTAACATTCCATGGCAATTTTATTCATGTACCATAACTTGTTTAAGCTATTTCCCTGATCAATGCAACCTTTCTAAGAATACAGGGAGAGATTGGCCCTGGACCAGTGATTTCATTGACAGTGAAGTCAGAAGAAGCTTCAATGCAAGTGACAGTCTTTTTGCAACTAATGATTGCCTAAGACCAAAGCACCAAAAGTTTAAATGACTTGGTTATATAGCCAGTATATGCCAGAAGTGGGTCTTGAACCCAGGACTTCTGGCTTCAAGAATTACCTTCTATCTACTACAGCATATTGTCTCCAGGAATATAAGTATCAGCAAAAATAGTCAAATCCCATTCTAAATGATCATCCTTGAAGCAACCAGGAAGCTCAGTGCAATCCAAACAATCTCAAAATACATGTTCAAATCTTGGTGTCTTGTGGTCTTCCCCCAGTGAGCATGTTATGGATATTTCTCAATATTCTTTCTACCTTACAAGCTCTCTTACCTCAGCCAATATGAACCATATGGTCAGGTGGAAGTCAGTAAATAGGGGCAATAACCAACAGTATTTTATTAAGCAAATAAATACAATTCAATTAATGCCAAGGATATTACAAAGAAAGTAATATATAATGAGATACGATGAGGGAGAGCTCATCTTCAGGTGGGACAATCATGAAGTACTATTACTTCTCCTACTTCTATTACTTATACAGTGCTTTCAAGCTTAAAAAATATTTCACACATGCTATGTCATTTGATTTTTACCACAACCCTATAATATAGGTACTATTATTCTCCCCATTTTTCAGATGAGGAAATTGAGGGCATATAGAAGTTAAATGATTTGTACAGAATTGCACAGGTAATAAGTGTTTAATTTGGACTCTTCTTGACTGCAAATCCAACTCTTTATCCATTTAACCAGCTGTTTGTCTAACCATAAAGTGGTTTACAATATATCCTCCCCTATTATAAGGTAAGATCCTTGAGGACAGGGACTACCTTTTACATCTTTTTTTTAATACATAGTTCAGGCTGGTTAATAATTGTTTATTACCTACTGTTCTGAAAAGGGGCAAATAAGTGGTGCAGTGGCTAGAATGCTGAGTATAGAGATAGGGAGACTCATATTTCTGAGTTCAAATACTGCCTTAGATACTTACTAGCTGTGTGTGATTCAGCAAGTCACTTTTAAACCTGCTTACCTCAGTTTCCCCATCTGTAAATGATAAGCCACTCCAGTATCTCTGCCAAGAAAACCCTAAAATAGGGTCACAAAAAATCGGACATGACTGGAAAATTACTGAAACAAAAATTCTGAGAAAATGAATAGAAATTTTTCTTTTCTCCAGAACACTTTATTTTCTGTTTCTAATGAAACATCTCAACACACTTCCTGAAAATAGAGTTGAATCATCCTGATTGATGTAAATATCATCATCATTGTCCTACAAACTGTTTAGCTCATGGTCTAGTTCCTGTAAGCCTAAAGTAAACATGACAACATGCAAGATGGGACAAGATGTACACTAAACTAATAACACTATTCAACTTAAGTAACTGCTCTTACAATATATTTAGAGATTCAGGATACTATCGAATAGGTAATAAAAACAATGACTTCATGCATAACAAAATAGTTTTGATTTCATTGGACTTGATTTATGCTTTATAAGCAAAAGCCAGAAAGATTTCAGACATGATTAATAAGTAAGTGAATTTTTTTTGTTATCTACCTAATGAAGTAAATGTACTGATGAACCTGTTAAACTCTTTTGGAATTCTATAAAGGGAGAAAGGCCATTCCTGAAATCAGATCATGGGAGAGTTATCATTTCTTATAATAAAATACAGTTCAAAAAAGACATATGAGAATGAATATAAAGCAAAATAAGTAGAACTGGGAAACTATAGATAAAAGATTTCCCTCTGGCTCAAGAAAGAGAGGTGGTCAAATGATTCGGAACCAAATGAGAAGCAACATAGTGTAGCATGGACTTTGAATCAGGAAGATAGGGAGTCAAGGCTGCTTTGACATACTGGCTGTATGAGTATTCTCAGTAAATCACTGAATCTCTCACAAGTCCCAGACAATTCTCTAAGATGGTGTATCTCAAAATAGTTGCTGATTACATTGGTAAATGAGTTTGCATTATGAGGAGTCCCTTATACCTATGAAATCAAAGTCTAGACCAAAGAAAGAAGTCAAAGTCCTAAATGTTTGTCCTTGATAAGAAATCAATTGGCAAGCATTTATTAAGCACCTACTATTTGATAGATACTGGAGATAGAAAGGAAATATACAGTTCCTGCCTTTAAAGGGCTTACAGTCTAGCTGAGAGACAACATGTATATGTGTAAATATATACAAAATAGAAAAATGTTAATTGGAAGATGAGAGTAAAAAGCAAAATGATCGTCTTTAAAAAAAAAAAGTTGATTTTAAGGGAATCCCAGTGAGTAAATGGAAACAGAAAAATGGAGAAATCCCCACCTTGCATTGAAAACATCTAAGCAAAGATGAAAAAAAAAGGTTTCAAAGTATGTCCCTGTGCTTAGCAAAGAGACCTTAGGAGGGCTTCCCTTCTATTCATGATTCCATGCATTTGCTTTGTGTTGGGGCTAGGTGTTTCAGATCTCTTCCCAAGCCTGGGGTTAATACATTAATAATTATAATAATAACTAACATGTAGTATGTGCCTGGTACTTTATAATTATTATCTTATTTGATCCTCACAATCTTGGAAATGAGACTATTAACCCCACTTTACAGATAAGGAAACTGAGGCAGACAGTAGTTAAGTGCCTTGCCCCAGAGCTAATAAGTTTGTGAAATCAGATCTGAATTCAGTTCTTCCTCACTTCAGATCTGAATCTCTATGTACAGTCCCATCTGGCTAATGCTTCAAATCTACTGACAAGTTAAAGGAAAACCTGGCAATACAGAATTTTAGAGCAGGCAGGGGCTTAAGCAGACATGCCCTGGGAACAAAAATCTCTGTTACAATAAGACTTCACACAATTAATCTGCTACCCAACAAGCATCTTATACATTCCCCTGCTTTTTAAGAACTTGCAAGTAAGGTGGGAGAAACAAAACAGATCCAGAGAAACCTATTCCCTAAACAACAAGAAACCTTCTTTGATAGGGTAAATTGGGTTCTATCCCAGCAGGCAAATCACCTGTATTGTGCAAAGAAGCCTTATGTCATCCTCAGGGACTTTAAAGGCTAGTAAGGTAAATGTACTTACTTCAAGGATTCATAAGGTTATGGGTTTAGAGCTAGAACTTCCTCATTTTATGGTTAAGAAAATGCAAAGGTGTTAAGGATTTATGCAGGGACACATAGCTATAAATATCTGAAGCAGGATTTGAATCCAAGTCTTTGTGACTCTAAGTTCAGAACCCTACCTACTATACCTGTGATGTCAAGCTGAAACAAAAGCATACATAAGGATCCCTATATATTCTTAGAAAATTACATTACATTTCATTGTATTTTACTTAGCTTGTTAAATATTTCTTATTTATATTTAATTTGGTTCAGCCTGTATGGGGAGTGTTGTGGGCAGCATGTGGCCCTCCAGCATTGTGGTTGGGCCATCTCTATTATCCTATAATTTCAACCAACCAATCAGTACACATTGAATAAGTACGTTGCTATGTACTAAGTACTGAGCTTAGAAAAAGAGGCAAAAGGCAATCCCTGGCTCACAAGCCAAAGTGTGATTTTTGAAGATCCCAGCTCTCTGAGTTTTCTGAGTTGTTGAGGATAATGAGATTAATCATGGGCAACTCTGTCGATAGACTTTCATACAGATAAGCACGCTGTTCATCAGACATCAGCCCCAAACTGGGCAAAACCTGAAGCCTTCCCAGAGAATAGTACTGATAATTTTTTGTAGTATTTTATTACTTCCAGACTCCTCTCCAAAGCAGTGGGGAAGTAGATAGCGTGCCAGACTTGGAGGGAAGAAGACATAAATGCAAATCCTATCTCTGTGACTCTGGATTCATCATTTAAGCTCTTCTAGACTTTTTCATTGTTTGTAGTAATGGAGATAATAGCATCTAGCTTACCAAGCTGTCCCAAAGATCAAATCAGATACCACATGCAAAGCCCTTAAATGTATCCTAAATCAGCATTCCACGGAAGCCCCACAACAATCCTCTGAAGTACAAGCAACAAGTGTTATGAAACCTGCAGAATTCAGAACGTTCCCTGGCAGTCCCTGCCAGTTACACAACAGGAAAATCGCATTGGTGGGTGGGGGTGGCATTGGGAGGAAAAGGTAGAAACTGTTTCGGGTCTCCCCCGGTGTGTACTCTGCCTGGGGCTCTTGTTTCACTTACTCCCTTCTCAGAACTCTCCTGCCAATTTCAGTCAGGAGGCTACTGTTTTTAGAATGTCATTCAGGAGCTCTTCTGAAGCAAGCTCATGCTCTGAGTCCTTGTGGGAGCTCTGTGGAGATAAAGAAATGTATCTCTTCAGAGGGAGCCACTGATCAGCTGCCCTTCTGGATGGGAGGCCGCTAGAGGGATCCTTCCATGGCCAAGACAGGCCAGCCTGATGGAGGGACGGTGGAGAGAGCCTGGGGAACACTGATTGCTGTAAGGGGTAAACCATGTCCTGGAAAGCTTAGGCACTTGTCCGCCATCACATAAGCTTAGCTAACTGTGATTTCCTTCCTAAGAATACTACCCAGGATTTATCGCTCCCTATTAAACAAGCTTCTCAGAGAGTCAAAGACCAAAACAAAAGTTTGGACCCTTCAAGTAGTGTGTCCTGATGGTGAGGAAGGGGGAGGAAGAACATGTCTGGTGGGAGAAGACTGAGGATGATGGGGATAAGAGAAATCTGTGCACTGTAGTGTCACTTGAGAAGGTGGGACCTTGGAAGGAGATAAGGATTGTAAAAGGCCAAGAGGAAGGGGATAGCTTCCAGAGAAGAGGCTCAGCTGCCACAAAGGGGTACAGAGGCGGGATGGAACGGCAGGGACCAGGGCAGCACAGAGACTGGTTGGCCGTAATCCGCAGGCCGGAGGGGAGGTATCAGGAAATTGTCCTAAGAAGAAAGTTGGGAGCCAATGGCCAAAGGCTTTCAATTCCAAAAAGAGGAGTTTCCAAGTAAGAGCTAACAGTGCCTGTGTGAGAGAATGCTGGGGTAAGAGCGATGGTTTTGTAGTGTGTATTATGGCTGAAGAGGGAAGAGGACACATAGGAAAGTAAATATCAGCATTCTGCGTCTGTGATTCTATGGAAAGGAGGTAGAATGTTCCTTCTCTTTTCTTTGGCACCAAGATCATAATTCATCCAAGTGTGGAGGCTTTTGCATTCATTGTGTGTATATGTGCTTCTCTCTCTCTCTCTCTTTCTCTCTCTCTCTCTCTCTCTCCACATATATTCATTATATATATATACATGTATATATCATTCATTATATGTCTATGTACTGGTGTATGTATGTACATATATATTCGTTGTATGTATATATATAGGCTCTATGTAAATATGTATATATATATATATATTTATTGTATATACATGTACTTGTCTATATATTCATTATATATATAGTGCATATATTATTTGTTGTGTGTATATGTACTTGTGTGTATATATATATTCATTAGATGAATATGTATTTATCTATATAAATAAATATATATTCAGCATATATATTTATTATGTGTATATCATTCATTGTGTGTATATGTACTTGTATATATATATATTCATTGTGCATATATGTACTTATCTACATATGTATTTATTATATGTATATCATTCATTGTGTATATATGTACTTGTATATATATTTATTCATTGTATATATATGTATATATATATATATATATATATATATTTACTTGTCTGTATAAATAAATATATATTTATTGTGCACACATCATTCATTGTGTGTATATGTACTTGTATATGTATATTCATTGTCTGTATATGTACTTGTGTATATATATATATACATATATATTATGTATATGTCATTTGTTGTGTGTATAGGTACTTGTATATCATCTGTAAAATGAGCTAGAAAAAGAAATGGCAAACCACTTTAGCATCTTTGCCAAGAAAATCCCAAATGGGGTCACAGAGTTACCCATGCCTGAAAATATTAAACAACAGAATAATTCTATTCATTTTATTCTCTTTGCTCTGTTAATTCATATGAGTATTCCTATGCCTCTTAGAATTCCTCATATTCACCATTCCTTACTAATAAACAAATATATATTTTGCTGAGGCATTTGAGGTTAAGTGACTTGCCCAGGGTCACACAGCTAGGAAGTGTTAAGTGTCTAAGATCACATTTGAACTCAGGTCCTCAACTTTAGGGCTGGTGCGCTATACACTGTGCCACCTAGCTGCCTCCAACAAATATTTATTTTAGCACCTACTGTGTATCAGGCACTGTACTAGATGCCAAGAATAAGAAGTACAAAAAAGAAAAAAAGGAAAACTACTTGCCATTTTATGCAATAGTAACAAAAAGAGGAAATAATGGAAATGGAAATTCCAAAAAATGCCATTTATCAGAGATATTTTATGAAATAAAAGAGGAATGAAGGGGGCCTGGCATGGGTCAAAATTCATTATAAAGCAATAATTATCAAAGCTATTTGGCAGTGGTTAAAAATAGAAAAGATATGTTGAACAAGATAAATACTCAGAATTATGTCAGATTTTTATAAGCCCAAGAATACAAACTACTGTTTAAAAAGATCACTATTTGAGAAAAACTGCTGAGAAATTGAAAAGGAGTTTGACAGAAAATTGCTATAGATGAAAATGCTAGTAAGTTCCAAATAAATATTTGGTTTTTTGTTTTGTTTTGTTTTTTGCTGAGGCAATTGGGGTTAAGTGACTTGCCCAGAGTCACACAGCTAGGGAATGTTAAGTGTCTGAGACCACATTTGAACTCAGGTCCTCCTGACTTCAGGGCTGGTGCTCTATCCACTGCGCCACCTAGCTGCCCCTCTAAATAAATATTTAACCTAAACATTAAGATTCCATCATTTTAAAAGGTAGAAATGAACCCCAAAAGATACATTTAAAAAACTATGCTGAGAAGGAATTTTTAAAAAATCAACAAAGGATGGAAGGGAACACAGAAAAAACAGATACTTTGATTACATTAATTTTTTAAAAAAGATTTTATAAAAATTAACAAAGATTTTTGAAAGATAATGTATCTATAATAGGAAAAGATCAAATTGTCTAGTCTACATTTTGCAGATATTTATAACTTTAATTTTTCTTTCTTATCATGTTACTATATCTGGCATTTCTATAACTATGTCAAATAATAGAGGAAAGGGACAAGAGGAAGTATTTTTGTTTTATGTTCTACATATTGGGAAATCTTCTGGTGTTTCTTCTATGCAAATACCAGTAGCAGTTGTTTAGGT
>JAJPUD010001776.1:58309-76459 GCA_023553655.1 Myrmecobius fasciatus
ACACACACACACACACACCTTACAATGCTTTGCTTTGGGGATTTTTTAAATCAAAAATTGATATTTTCTTTTGTCAAAGATTTTTGTCTATAGCTTTTGACATATTCATGTAATTCTTATTGTTTTTGTTCATCATTTAATTAATGACATTCCCCCTCCTAATTTAAATCATTTTTGCAACCCTGGTATGATTTCAACTTTATCATAGTGAATTTTTTTTGTTATACTTAAGTTTCTTTGCTAACATTTTATTTCAAAAAAAATGTATTGATATTGATTCATTAGTGCATTACGTAGTTGTAAAGATTATATAGTTGTAATAATCACATAATTATTGATTAAATGCACTATGTAATGCACTAAAGTCCCCCATTTCTGGTTTATTCCTTCCTGGTTTGTTTATCAGAACATATTTCTCTCATAAAAAGAAGTTTAGTAGACTGTCTTCTCTGTTGATATTTTTATGGCATGGATATTAATTTTTCTTAAGCATTTGACTAAAAATTAACTCAGATCTCCAGATCAGATTTTTTTCATTGTTTTCACCCTTTGATAATTTCTTTATGGTTTGTTCAATTCCTATACGTGAGATTAAATCATTAAGACCTCTCAGTTTTGTTTTTCAAAAGAACTTATGAGGAAATACCTTTAACCAATAGCACTCCATAAATTTAAAAATGGGAGCCAATGAAAAAAATAGCTAATGATCTGAAACCAGAGATTTTCATATGTAAACTTTCTTTATTATGTTCAATTTTGACTTCCTAAAATACCAAAATCAAGCATTTGACTAGTTTTTATGATCCTAGTAGACATCAACCAATAAAACATGAACAACCATGCTAAGTATTTTAATTGTTATAACCACAATAGAACAATTGTCAGAATATGCAACAGATCCATTATCCAATAATTTGTTATAAAAATCTTCATCCTTCCTTTTACTTCTTAAATGACAGCACAGCACTTTTATTATCCAGAAGTAGGATTCAAAACAATGTCAGGATGAGATAGAAAACACTTTTAAAAATTCCTGCCTAGGTGCTGAAAGATGAAAATGCTCACTCCAAGTACACTGGACTCATTCCATCCACAGTTTTACCCCAACAAAGCCACTTCTGCAGCTTTGGGTCCTGTCTCATTTAAGATGAAATATTTAAGCTTGTTTGATTTCTAGTCATTCATGATCTTAACAACACCTTTCAAAGGATTAAGTTGATGACTATGGTCTCTGAGTTAAGCTCTGTTCTATACAACTCAAGATAAACAGCTTCCAAAGATCTACTCTTTGGAGACAGAAATCCTAAACTGACAAGTTAGTTTTGCTTCCATCCCAGATTGGGAGCTCTTGTACTCTCTGATGTCCACAGTGAAGCATTTCCCCTCAGACTCTGATCCATATTTATAAATAAATTGATTATTCAACTGAGCTCATTTTGCTCTATATTTTTCAAATGTTTGTGTGTTATTTTTGTAGACTTCTCTACAAAGTTTTTGAAATCTTTTTTTTAATAGCAAAGGCGACCACATTGAAATGTGTGCAACAAAATGGATATGCTTAAGTCTAGAGGGGCAACTTTGGATAGGGAATCTTGTGATCAGAGGAAACAGGAGTTCAGTCATAGAGCATGGTGTGGGGGCTCAAAGATTCTTATTTTTCATAGGATCTGCAGTTGGCAGGGAGAACAAAAACAGAGAAACAAAACTATATTATAATTCCCCTCATGAACATTAGTACAAAAATTTTAAATAAAGTTCTAGCAAGGCGTTTATAGTAATATATCACAAAGATCATATACTATGACTAGGTGGGATTTATATCAGAAATGCAGGGCTAATTAAGTATTAGGAATTGTATAGTCATATAGCCCTAATAAAAATAACAAAAAATAAATCATTGCCTCAATAAATGCAGAAAAAACTTTTGACAAAACACAACATTCAATCCATTAAAAACAATAGAAAGCATAAGAATGAGTGGAGCTTTTCTTAAAGTAATAGGTAGATTCTAGATGAAATCAAGAACAAGCATTATATGTCACGAGGATAAACTAGATGCCTTCCCAATAACATTGGGATGTCCATTATAATCACTATTATTTAGTCTCATTTTAGAAATGTCAGTCTAGCAATAAAACAAGATCAAGAAATTTAAGCAATAAAAATTGACAGGAAAACAGAATTTTTATTCTTCATAGATGATATGATGATATACTCAGAGTACCCTGAATAATCAACTAAAAAACTAGTTGAAAAATAATAATTTTAACAAAGTTGCAGTATAATGAAATAAACCTATATCAATCATCAGTACTTCTATATATTACCAACAAAACCCACCAGAAAGAACTAGAAAGAGAAATTCCATTTAAAATAGCTGCAGACAACATAAGATATTTGGGAGTCTATTAGCCAAAACCAACCAATAAACTATATGAGCACAATTATAAAACATTTTTCACACAAATAAAGACTAGATCTCAACAACTGTATATTAGAAATATTAATTGCTCATGGGTGGGATGAGCCAAAATAATAAAAATGACAATACTATCTAAATTGATTTATTTATTCAGTGTTATACCAAACTACCAAAGAACATTTTTATATATCTGGAAAATAAAATCCATCTGGAAAAACAAAAGATCAAAAATACCAAGGGAATCAATGAAAAAATATGAAAGAAGGTGACCTATCAGTACCAGATTTCAAACCATATTACAAAACAATAACCATGAAAACAATCTAGTGCTGACTTAAGAAATAGGCTGGTGGAACAGTGGAATAGATGAAGTACACAATATACAATAGTAAATGATCATAGTGATCTAGTATTTGATAAATCCAAAGACCTAAGTTCTGTGGTCAAGAACTCATTCTTTGACAAAAATTTCTAATAAAATTGAAAAGCAGTTCAGCAGAAACTAGGCAAAGACCAACATTTCATACATATACCAAGATAAGGTAAACATGAGTATATGTTTTAGACATAAAGGGTGATATCATAAGCAAATTTAGGGAGTATGGAAAATTTTACCTGTCAGATCTACAGGTAATGCAAGAGTTTATGACCAAAATAGAGATGGAAAGAATAGCAGGAAATGTAACATATAATTTTGACTACAAGCAAAATCAATGCAGCCAAAATTAGAAGGGAAACAGAAAACTGGGAAAGAATTTTTACAAGTTTCTCTGATAAAGACCATTTTTCAAATATATATGGAGAACTTTTTAAACATATGAATTATTCCCCAGTTGATCAATGTTTTCAGAAGAAATCAAAACTATTTCTAATCATATCAAAAATTGTTTTAAATTGAATAAATGCACATTTAAACAATTCTGTGGTACCACCTGATACCGAAGAGATTGTCTAACATGACCAAAAAAGAAAATAACAAAAGCTGGAAGGGATGTAGAAAAATAAGCACATTAATGCACAATTGGTAGAGTTGTGAGTTGAGTCAACCATTCCAGAAAATAATTTGGAATTATGCCCAAAGTAACTCTTTCCTTTTGAAGATTTGAATCTGGATCCTATGACTTTGGAGTCAATGTTATTTCCACTCTACCACATTAACTTGTATATATTTAAATCATTAAGCAAAGAAATGAGATAGGATGAAAATTTACATTTCAAAGTAAAATTAAAATAAAATTTTTGTATCAGTTGATGTTTAGTCATTCTATTCTAGTGTTAACATTCCTTTTTTTCTTTTTTTTTATCATTGGTGGCAATAGAGAACATGAGACCATTCTTCTTAAAAAAAGAAAAAAAGAAAAAAAAAACTCTTGGATGATCCCAGATATAAAAAAGTTCTCTATAAATTCTCAAAATTTTTGTGGGTCTCTGCTAGCCCTCCTTCAAATTCCCCATTTCTTCTTTAAGTGCTAGCCCCCACTAGGCCAGAAGTCTTACTTAAGAGCTTGGATAATTAAAAGGCATCTGTGTTTTGCCACTAATTCATTAGGTAGCTTTGGGTAACCTCTTTGGGTCTCTGTTTTCTTATATGTAAAAATGAATGGGTTAAACAAAATGATCCCAAAGGTACTTTCTAGTTCTAATGTCTATCAAAGTACAAGAGCAGAGATCTTTGTATTCCTCAGGACTGGCTTATCAATTAAATTCCTCATCACTAAGCTATTAAAATGCTTCATACCACATTGCTCTATAGGAAATGAAGCTTGTCATATGGAACAGAATCACCTTCAACTGTCAGTGAAGTGTCATTCCTGATATAGTGCCTTACACGAAGCAGATATTTAAATGTTAGGTGATATTATTTTAGCACACATTTTTGCTTGTTTTCATGGACTGAATTCCTTCCAGCTAGCACTGTTTGACCTATTTGTCTGAAAGGTTGAAGGACATGAGTGCTGTTTGGCTTCTTGCCAAAACAAAAGCAAAACCAAAAATGTGATGTTGAACAGCAGGAATGTGAATGTTGCACAGGGTGATTCTTTCGAGAAATATCAAATCTCAGCCAACATAGAGCTACAAACTAGTCTAGCTCCTGAGTGGCAATGAATGACAGTAGGAGAGTGATCAGAAGTTGGCAATACAAATCAGTGTGATAGGGTGGAAATAACACTGACTCCAAAGTCATAGAATCCAGATTCAAATCTCAGGCTATCTATATGACCTCGGGCACCCACTTAATTTCCACTAGCCTCAGTTTACTCACCTGCAAGAGGAATAGGTTAGACTAATGATGTGATAGTGAATAGTGTACGATTCACAAAGGTTAAATGATATAACCATCTGTTAATATTCATATTAATTTACTATTTGCTATTAATATTTGTTGTCTCAAACTCTCTGATCACAGTTTCCCATTTGTGTAAATAAATAGATTAGATCAGGAGGCCTGACCTGGGTCATAGCTCCCTTTGGCAGACTGGTGAAACCTAATAGCATTGTGGTTTGTTACTTACATTCAAAATTGAAGTAAATGCTGGATTTTTATTGGAGAGTTAATAAAAGAAAATTTGTAATCATTTTCCCATATAAGTTTACATAACCATGTAACCCATAATCATGGAACTCAAAGGGTTAATGGACTATAGGGTAAATAGTTTGGATTGATAACATATTAATATTTTATAATATGTTAATCTTATATAATATATAGCATTGTTATAATATGAAAATATAAATAATAATAATAAATAGATAAGATGATCTTTAAGCTTCCTTCTATTTTGTTGTTCAATTATTTCAATCAAGTCTGTGATTCCATTTGAGATTTTTTTGGTAAAAATACTGGACTGATTTGCAGTTCAATTTACAGATGAGGAAGCAGAGACAAACAGAATTAAGTGACATACTGAGAGTCACACAGCTAGTAAGTATCTGAGGCTGGGTTTCAGCTCAAGTTTTCCAGACTCCAAGGCTGTCACTCTTTCTACTGTGACACCTTGCTGCTAGTTTTAAAATACTTTAATTCTAAGAAATTTAATTCTAAGCAGTTTAGAATTCATTTAAAAATAATTAATGGGAGAAGGATAAGGTAGAATTGGTACATCTTGTTCCTCTTTTTCCTAGGTTCTGCTTGTACTTTTGAAAAACAGTAAAGATAGAAGGCCGTAGAACAAGAGTTTTTTCAACGTGTTAATTCATATTTACATTTTATTTTTCAGAAAAATTCATCTGTTGTCTTCAACAGTAAAGTTATTGTGTAAAAGGGAGCTTTTTAAAAAAAAAAATTCTTTGAAACCTTGCATGATAATGATTTTAATTGCTTATTCACTTATTTTTGCACTACTATGAATTTCTAGAAACATACATTTAATATATATTAAGCATTTGGTATGTGCTATGTACTTGAGCTTGGACAGCTAGCTGCTCAGTGGATAGAGCACCAGACCTAGAATCAAAAAGATTCATCTTTCTGAATTCAAATCTGATTTCAGACACTAATTAGCTGTGTAATTCTGGATAGGCCACTTAACCCCCTTTGCCTCAGTTTTCTCATCTGCAAAACTAGCTGAAGGAAATGGCAAAACATTCCAGTATCTTTGTCAAGAAAACCCCAAATGGGGTCATAAAGAATTGAACATGACTGAAAATGGTTAAACAACTATAGTCTGTTGTAATGAGGTTTATAATGTAGTAGAGGACATAGTGTATTTATATAAGTAACTATTCAAAGAGAATATAAATATCCAATTAGACATACAAAATGCTATCTATACAAAGTTAAGAAAAGAGAGGTGATTTTTCCATTAGGAGTGTTTACTCTATAGAGCAGAACAACAAACAAAGCACCAGCATTTATTAAGTACTTAGTATGTGAAAAGCCTTTATTAATCACTCCAGAGTAACCAGGCAATTATTTGATTTTTCATTTTTGAGTTTTATTTTTTCTTCCTTAAAATAGTTTCATGCTAATGAGTGAAGGGGATACAGTGCCCTGCAGCTCTCATTATGTAGTTTTCAAAGAAGTTCAGTTTAAAAAGAATCTTTCTCTAACAATTATTACTTTATACTTGAATTTTGGCAGTTTTTAATAAATACTGCTTCTTTTCCTGTAATCTTTAAACTGTTCACATACAAAAGAAGCATCACTCTAAATTCTTTACATGGTGATTCAACTTTTACATTCATTCAGCAATTTACTTTTTGTGTCTTTTGCAACCAAATTGCTCACCTGTTATCTGAAAACTATTTCCTTATATTCAGATTTAGCAGGGTTTTTTTTAATTAAGCTAAAGTTTTTTTTTCTATTACTTTTAGTCACCAAAGTATTCATTTATTAAAGAAGTAAGACTTGACATCCTTTTATCTGTTGAATTGTTATTTTTCTTTATTGCAAAAATACTTTCCTCATGCCTTTAGACACCAAATCACTCCAATGTGAAAGGACAATACCTAAAGGGACAGTACCTTATATTAAGATGAATCTGTCTTTGGTATGTAGGATATATATGACATTGAAATGAGGGATGGGTTTCAGTAAAGGCACTGTTGTAATCATCTGTTGTTCTTTTTGTTGTTCAATTGTTTCAATTGTGTCCCCATTGGGAGGTTTTTTTTTTTTTTAGCAGAAATAATGTAGTGGATTGCCATTTCCTTCTTCAATTCACTTTACCGATGAAGAAACTGAGGCAAAGAGGATTAAGTAACTTGCCCGAGATTTCTTAACTAGGAAGTGTCTGAGGCCATATTTGAACTCAAAAACACTAATCTTCCTTATTTCAGGCTCAGTCCTTTATCCATAACTGCCACCTAGCAGTCCTATTGTAATCATCTAGGCAACAGTTAAAATGGGCCTGACCTGAATGGGTGATAGGGGAAGGAGAAAGACAGGAAAGGGTATGGAATTACAGAGGTAGAAACAAGAAGATTTGACAATTGTATAAAATGGTCACAGTGGGCAGTAATTTTGGAGGAAAGGAGAAATCAGAGATGAGATGAGTGTAGTCCCTCCTCTGCCGGTTCTTTTTTTTCTTTAAATTAATTTTGGTTTTTTGGTGTGGAGGAAGGTGTGGGGGAAGGGGTTTCCCTAACGAGCTTTGGTGATGAAAAGTAAGAATTCACAACAGATGATTATTGTCATACTATTACAATTATCATAAGGGTGATGTAATCTTTTCCAGAACCTCCTGCATCCTATTAAGCAAACTAAGGGACATTGTTCTTTTCTAAGAAGGCAGTAGGATGAACAGCAGGTATGACAGGGCCGTTGTGTTGGACATTCAGGAATTATTTGCTAGCTGGAGAACTTTGCAGTGGAACACGTCCAGTTGTACTTCAGTGTACTTCCTGAGTCTACTATGAGGCTGTTTTTTGTGGGTCAAACTCAAAAATGATGCTGATGGTATCATGGGTTATATATATGCAGAAGACTCCAAAGAAGACTCACTCCTCTTTGACCAGAGCCTAATCATCAAACAAAGGGACCTGCTAACAAAGGGTCTCAAATGGTGCTTGACCCTACACCTGAACTCACTGGGTCACAGACCCTCCATCCGTGTAGTAGTGCTGAAAGACAATGGGTTACCTCCTAAAGTCCAGACCAATAATGCTCGGGCCTGCATTGCAAGGCCTGACCCTTATTTTTATCTTATGCTTCAGATCTCAGTCCAAGGTTTTCTCAGCCAGCTCTGTGCACAGAGAAGACATTTAATAAACCCTTGAGGGCTGATTGATGGGACTGATTAATTTAGAAACGGTCCCCTCTCTGCTGAAGTGTACTTCCTTTACCTTTCAATGCCTTACTATGACTGTTTCATCTTTAGCTCTTACTTGTATATTGCTAACAGACTTAGGAATCCTAGGAAAAGGGAATTTTGCCGACAAGTATATGACTCACATAAGGCTGAACTTAGGACTTTGTTAAATGCTGCTCTTTGGACCAACTTTGCAAGCCTCATGTGAACAGGGAACAATTCATTAACTAAAATTATGATTCATACTTCAGCTTAAATTAGACTTCAGGCATAAATCATGCAGTTAATCAGTAGGTCAGCCTTTTAGGCCTGCTGGGGGCTGGAGCAGCATTTTTTCTCAGAAGTTGTAAATATGATTTTTTTTCAGAGGAATAAAAAAAAAGTTTTCTAGAGGCGTCATGCAGGTGCTTTTGAGGTTTGAAAAACAGGGAATCCAGCTGAAAAGGAAAATACGTCTTTACTTCATCCTCAGGAATATGGCGCCTGCTTCTTATCTCAGTCAGACACACGACCCTTACTTAGGAGAACTAGGAGCTCTCTCTAACTCACTTACAACTCAAGGACATTTGCTTCCATTTCAGTCCCTCTGAGACATAGCCCAAGGCAAGAAAAGGTGGCTTAAGTTCTTTGCCAGTGAATTTCAGTTCAGTAATGAAAACTGGCTTATTGTCAAAAGATTAATCAAAGGTTCGCTACAGTCTGCTGTTCGTTTTTTCACCTTGGTGTTTACTTAAGTACTGGGTCTCCAAGCAGAATTCCTCAGGGTAGGTTCCCATGACTAACCTCTACCCCTAAAAATATCACAGGGTCATAGACTCATGAATTCATGGGTTTGTAGGAACCCTTCACACAGCTGCCAAAGTGATTTTCCTAAAGTGTGGGTCTGACCATGACACAGGTGTATTCCCCCCACCAACGATTCCAAAGTCTTCTCCTTGTCTCTAGGAGCAAATCTAAGTTCCCCTGGTTAGTTTTTCACTACATTACTTCAACCTATTTTCCAAACTTATATTCATTAATCTCCTTCCTACACCCTATCTATGGTCCTGCCTAGTGGACCTTCATGCTGTTTCTTAATCTTACTCTCCAACTCTTATCTCCTTTGCATTTTCCATACTCCATGCCTCCAATGCATTATCTTCACCTTTAGAACCCTATTTCCTTCAAAAGTTCTTTTCAAACAACATCTTCCCCATGAAGTCTTCCATTTACTCCCAGCTGCTGATGCCTTCTACCTCCCCAAAATTTAATTTATATTCTTTTTTGTGTAATATTTTGTATATTTTACTTATGTTTATTTTTTTCTCCCTCAATTGCAACGTAAGCACTCTGAAGGCAGGGTCTTCCTTCCTTTTTTTGTTTTTGTATCTCCAGTCCCTTACACACAGTGCTTAATACATAATGAGTGCTTAATAAATATAAATGTTTGATTACTTGATTGATTCTTGATTTAGAACTTTAGAACCTGTCTAGTCCAACACCCTTACTTTGCTTATGAGGAAATTTAAATGATGTGTCCAGGGCTCAGACAGAAAGCATTGAGAAAGGCTGACCTATTTGCTAATGAGCCTCAGTTTCCCTATGTGTAAAATGAGAAGCTTAGATATCAATGATGTCCAAAGATCCTTCCAAATCTAAATATCCGTGATGCAATTATATTGACAAAGGCGTTTATTTTTATTCTGGAGCAGAGTGAAAATAACAGGAGACGTAACCAAGAAATAAAAAGAAAAGAAGGAAAAAGAGTAGAAAGAGAAGTAGCAGAGTATTAGCAACAATAGGCAGTGAGCAAAAATTACTAAAAATATCAGAGAGTGATAATAAAGAACAGAAGCAAGAGAGAATTCCAGAAGCATTTAGATGGTGTAGTGTATAGAAAACTGGGCCTGGAGTCAGTAAGACTAGAATCCAAATCCCACCTCAGATGTTTACTAACTAGATAGTAGATAGTAGCATATCTATATAGTATATCTGTATAATAAATAGTAGTTGACCCAGGAAAATTCACTTAATCTGGCGCCTTAGTTTTCTCAACTGTAAAATGAGGATAATAAAGGCACCCTGCTTCCTAGGGTTGTTGTAAGGATTAAACAAGATAACATTTGTAAATCATGTAGCACAGTGCCTGATATATTAAGTGCATAATAAATGGGAAGCTTTTTTAAAAGAAAAAAAAATTGTTTTCTTCCATTCTTTGTAATCTGGGAGGTCAAGTAACCATCATTTTCTCAATAGTCTTTGAAAATAAGCATAAGAAAATATATTTATTGGGCAGCTATGGACATAGACTTTGAGGAAAACAAGGCAGACTTCTGTTTCAACAGATAAGGACTAAATCCTTAAGACTTATGTCCCATGAAAAGTGTATCTGTACCTACGTAATTCAGCCACTGATATTCATAATTAGGCCACTGTTTAAAATATGCATGTTACAAGTGAAATAGATTTCTTAGGAAACAGTGGGTATTGAAAGAAAATGCCTTCTAAAATGCACAATAATTATATATTCATTAAAATCTAGAGTTGTAAAAATTCCAGAGATCTTCTAAGCCATTCCTCTCATTTTACAAATTGATTAATCAGCAAGTATTTATTAAGCACTTATCATGTCCAAAGAATTATGCTTGACATTGGAGATAGAAATACAAAGAAGGAAATAATCTTTATTTGAAGAAGCTTACATTCTAATGAGAAACAAAAAAAATCTTTATAAAATAAACGTGCATGTAAAACAATATATAAAACAAATAAATATACTACATTAATACAAATATATGGAAAGCAGTTAAATACAATTATTCTTTCCACATTATAACTTTTCCCATCCCAGGTTCAATATGTCACAGGTTAGCATATAAAAATTTTTTTAATTAAAGCTTTTTATTTGCAAACATATGTGTGGGTAATTTTTCAACATTGACCCTTGCAAAGCTTTCTGTTACAAATTTCCCCCTCCTAGTCCCTACCCCTTCCCTAGATGGCAGGAAGTCTACTACATGTTAATTATGTTAAAGTACTTGACAAATCGAATATGTGTATACATATTTTTACAGTTATCTTGCTGTGCAAGAAAAGTCGGATCTACAGGAAAAAAAAATCTTAGAAGGGAAACAATGCAAGCAAACATCATAGAGAACATGAAAATGTTATGTTGTGGTACAGATTTCATATCCCTCTCTCTGGGTGTATATGGCTTTTTTCACTAAACAATTGGAACTGGTTTGAAACATTTCATTGTAGAAGAGAGCCATAGCATAAAAAATTAAATGGACATTTGGGGGGGGGAGTTTTGTGAAAACCAGAGATGACAGGTAAAGATCAGCAAATGATAGAGTCTATGACCAAATACCCAAATTTTATAAGATACTGTAAACACTCCCATAAAAGAAAAAGAAAAAAAAATCAGATTTCTCTGGTATGAAGGGAAGCCCAAACATCTTTATGTGGATTTTCTACATCATGTATTATGACACCCCTAATCCCCAATATAGAAGGACCAAGCAGAAAATGGGGCATGAAATGGAAAGGAATTGTAGGAAGCAAGGGACAAGAACGGAGTATATTATCAGCATATGGAATGGCCACTGTGAGGACATTAAAGCCCAAATATGTAAAATGACTTACCAGAAATTGCAGTTTGTTAGAACTGGGACAAAGCCGGACTAGATTCAGAATCTAAGACCCTTTTGTTTTACCACTTAATTTGTTCCATTTTATTGTGACAATATTTCGAACAGAAAATTTCTTAGAATTAGATTATTATTAGTCATGTTCAATTAACCCCCAATAAATAAAATAAAATTCAATGACACAATAATATTCTTCCTTTGCTTACCAAAAGGCTGAAAATGGTTGCAGCTAAGCTGCTTCTGAATGAATCTCTTTTGTAAACACCTCTAGTTTTCTGCAATACTTAAGTAATTGGAGAAGGGGTATTTATTCAACTAACAGGAACCATTTATTAAAATACTATTACATTAACAATGTTTTCTTATGGTGTTTGTATGTATCAGTGAAACAAAATTTTCCTGTATTTAATAATTATTTGCTGATGAACAAACATTGTTTTGAGTTTCAGCTTTGAAGGGAATGACTTCCTTCTGGGCTCTCAATAATTATTTATGTACACTTTTTTCATATCACTTATTTTCATTGAAAGCCAGCTTATAAATGTGAAACATAAAGGTTCTGCCTATCAGCTCTCTTAATTTCTAATTCATTCTTAGGGTTAAAAGGAAAAGAAATCATAGAATCAGGAGGCTGGAAAAGGACCTTAATGGGCCAAGATGGAGAGAACCTCCTGAAACCACTATTGGCCATGTTCCCGTGGTGCCAAATCACAAGGCAAGGTTTCCAAGGTCAGTAGGTCATATTTGTTTCTTATCCTTATCCTCTCTCCCTCTATACTATATTTTTCTATATGGATCACCAAACAATACTGCATTCCCTCGGATGAAGTAGATTCCATAGAGAGTTCATTCCTCATGTTCTTCTGCCTTCAGGCAAAACTACATTTAAATCTCCCAGAAAGAATACTGCCTATATTTTTTTCTTTAAAGACGTTACACCAGTTCCCTTAGTGATATGGCTTACTGTCTCCCAACCCATGAATTCTAACTAGAATCCCTCTTTTACTAATTTAAGTCCAGTATGTCTTTTCCTGGACGTAGTGGAAAGAGAGAACAGCTGGGCTGTTTTACTTCTGTAGCAATCCTCACTATATTTGCAACATCCCCCTATGCAACCTTAACACCCCCCTACTCCCATACCCACCCAAAGTCAAATCCAGCTTCAAACACTTGGTTAACCTGTTTGCCTCAGTTTCTCAGCTGTAAAAATAAGCTAGAGAAAGAAATAACAGATTTACCCAGAAAATCCCAAATGGAGCTATAAAGAATCAGACTGGACTGAAATAATCGACCAACATGAAGATACTATCCCTGTTCTCATGGAGTTTACAGAGTAGTTGAGGAATATGGCATATAGACAATTCAGTATAATCCTATTATTATATAATAAGTACTGAGAGGTGGTAGTAGAGAGCAAAAGAGACCTGTGGTTTAATAATCTTTTTGTGTTCAGTCATTTCAGATTTTTCATGAATTTTAAATCGTCATACAATTAAAGCATTAAAAGATAAATAAAGGGTTTTTTTTGGTTTTTGAAAGCACAATACTAATTGAAGAGAGACATACTTCTAATACATGAGAAAACTGAGATTTAGAATTGTCTTGGCAAAAATACTGGAGTGATCTGCTATTTCTTTGATCTTGCTCATTTTACAGATAGGGAAACTGAAACAAACAGGGTGAAATGACTAAGATCAAATTTAAATTCACAAAGATGAGCTTTCCTAACTCCAAGCTTGGCACTGTATCTACTGTGCTACCTAGCTGCCCCTTAGTTATTTGAGAAATTCCTTATTTGGGAACTTGACTCCTCCATGTGCTACGTGAAGCCATTTATACCATCTAGCAGAAATGTCCCTTTCTTCTATCAACTGTGACTTTCTTGTAACTGGAAGAATTGAATGACCTACACTAGTTTATCATCCTGTACTCCTTTAGTATCCCTTCGGTACCACAAAAGTATATAGATATATTTGCAGCCTTGGCCTAGAAACCTGAGACCTCTTGGCAAACTCAGATTGTGCAATTTAATGCACCTGATCATATTGACATTTCTGACAGCTGGGATAGCCACTATTGACATGTGCTCACTGTGGCACTATCCAGAGCCCTGAATGAAAAATTAAAAATCAGTACAAGTCAGAATTCTATATCACCTAAGGAAAATGCAGATGATAATTTACAGGGCATCATTTATTTTGCCCTTGATTTTTGACCTGACCTGTTATTCACTGAACAATTTATTTGGTAAACTTCTAAATATGATAGAAGTCTTCATGGGAGGTTTGTTGATTTTCTTTTTTGTCTGTTTCTTTTAAACAAGGCGTTTCCCTCTCCTAAACATTCCCATAAAAACTTTAGGGTTGAATCTTGCAATAACAGTGATTTTCACACAGATTCATATATGATATGGATCAAAAAACAAAATAAAACATTAATTATATGATATAAAAACCTTCTGTAATGTTTAGCCTGTCATACTAAAGATCATCTGACGTTGTGAAGGACTCCCTTTGAATTTTAAATCATCAAATAATTAAAACATTGAAGGATAAATGAAACTTTTTTTAAAGAACTATATTTATTGAATAGAAATATGCTACTAATGCACGAGGAAACTGAGATTTCATTTTGGTTGCTAAAAATGATGGTGCCAGCTGATGTTACAGTATTCCTAGGGGAGGCAGCATTAATTCCAGCCCCAGGGAAATAATTGGGTATACAGAAACAATTTTGAAAGCAAGTATTGCTACATGTACCTAGGATTTGATGAGACCTAGATTGTAAAATCATTGAGGCTATGGGTGGAACATGTTTAATTATCCTATTTAATAAATGGTTATTGAAGGGATACATGATGGATGAATAAGATTTAATGAGGAACTGAAAATATATTCTGTTCTGGATTTTTGGAGCTTGTATTACTCATTTTTGAATTCTCAACAGCTAATGTTTAATTCCAAGCTCAATTATCCCTATCACTTAACACTCTTACCCTTGGCTTCCTGTCCATCATAAGTTGTCTATGCTTAGGGGAATCCAAAGTAACATTATCAAGTCATATCATCTTTACCAATAAATACTTATTGAGTTATTTGTAGGGCACGATGCTGGGCTCTGAGGATATTAGGCAGTGTGAAATGGGTTCCCTGTCCCGCTTGAATTTACACTCCTAGTTGGAGAGATAATGGCACATACAAACAAAAGATAAATAACATATAGTTATGTATGGCAGATGGAATTAAACAAGACATATAATGAGTGCTATATAGGATCATTTTAAGCTGGGACAATTGGGGAAATCCTAATGAAGACAGGTTTTGAACTATTTTTTAGGGAAGGGTTGAACATAAATAGAAAGGAGGAAATAGGGTCTTTGATAGAAATAGATGGGAAACTGGAGGGATGACATAAATAAAATTTTGTGTGATCTGTTCAAGGAACAAGAAGTAGAGGAGTATGATGGGAAATAGAGAGGCAAGTAGATACCCCTCTGATAGAGAACTTGAATGCTTAACTAAGGAATTATCTTGTTTCTATTTTCTTTGCAAAAGAGAATGCCCTTTATTCTGAAAATGACAAAATAAAATGACTAACAAAGTGCTGATACCCAGAATAAATAAGGAGATGATAATAGTGTACCTTACTGCCCTTGATTAATCCAAGTTGCCTAGTGCAGAGGAACTACATCCACAGGTCCCAAAAGAATTTGCATATATAATTATTGAGCCACTATCATGATAATGGAAAATAAGAGGTATGTCACATGATTAAAGAAAATCAAATGTCTTGCTTTTCAAAAAAGGAAAGTGAACAGAGTGTATAAATTATAGGCCAGTGAACTTGACTTTGCTTATTGGGAAAATTGTAAAAAGGCTCATTAAAGAGAGGTGTTTGTCAAACATCTGCCAGTAGAAAGGGGAAAAGTGAAATCAGCATGGCTTCATTAAGAACACTTTCATAGCAGACTAATTTCATTTTCTTATTTGATGGGATTATGAAATTATAGATGAAAGGAATGTTATAGATGTAGATTTTTAGCAAAGATTTCAATAAAGTGTCTCATTCTATTCTTGTGAAGAAAGTAGAGACTTATAGATTAGATGATACAGAGAGCTTCTGAACTGGTTAGATGACAGACTCAATGAATAGTTGCTAATGGTTCAGTCTCATTATATCAGAAGGTCTCAAGGACAGGGATCTTATCTAGACAGACTAAAAGCCCTGGGCTAAATCTAACAAGATGAGATCCAACTTAGTGATTCCTTTAATATATGGACACCATGGTCAAGGATGAGAGAGCCACCAAAGTCCCTTCTGACTACGTCATTCTCTGAGTTTATGAATTAAATATTGTCCAAATGGCCCAACTGAATCATAATTAAAGTCAATATATTGTTCCATTCTTCAAATCTTGCCTTCACTATTGCTCCCACCCTTTCTTGCACCCCCATCATAGTCAGGCGGGTTTTCTTTGTACTATATTTATGGAAATAACATGATATGCAAAAATGGAATGGTATAAACAATTATATTCAGGGAAAAATACAAAATAATTAAAAGCCATCACTAGAATTAAGGGGATCAGGAAAGTTTTCCTGCAGAAGTTGGCTGTGACTTGAAGGAAGCCAGGAGGTAGTGATGAAGAGAAGTAACATTCTAGACATAGTTCTGGAGAGCCAGAGAAAATACTTACCACCAAGAGATAGAACATCCTGTTCTTGGAACAGCAAGGAATTAAAGAGTATGCAGTAGAGTAAGGTATAAAAAGATTGGAAAGGTAGGAGGAGCCTAAGTTATGAAGAGTTTTTAATGCCAGAGCATTTTGTGATTCACCCTGGAGACTATAGGGAACCACTGGAGTTTATTGAGTAGGAAGCATAATATGATTAGATTTGTGCTTTAGGAAAAAAAACAAACACTTTTTGAATGGGGGTTGAATGGAGGATGGATTGGAGTAGGAAGAGACTTAAGGTGTCTTTGGAAGAAACATACTAATTGAAGAGAAAGATACTACTAATAAACAAGGAAACATTCAATTTTGGTTGATGAAAATGATGGTACCCACTGATGTTATGATATTCCTGGGGGAGGCTATTTTACTCATCCAGGCATAAGGTGATGAGGTCCCATACCAAAGTGTGGCAGTGTCAAACAGTAGGAGTGTATTTGAGAGATATTGCAAAGGTAAAATTGGCAGACCTTGGCAACAGATTGGATATGGGGGAGAGGAGGAGGCGATAATGAAGAATTGAGGATGAGATCTGGGTTGCAAGCCTGGGGGACTGGAAGGATAATGCTGTTCTCAAAAGTAATAGAGAAGCTGTGAGGGTTGGAAGAAAGATTTGGTGGAAAAGATATTGAGACATGTTAATTTTAATATGTCTATTGGGTATCCAGTTTAAAATTCCTGAAAGGAAGTTGGAAATGTGAAATTGGAGGTCGTTAGAGAGAGTAGAGCAGAATATGTAGATCTAAGAATCATCAGCCTAGAGATAGTAATTAAATACATGGGAGCAAATGACATCACCAAGTGAAATAGTATAGAGGGAGAAAAAGGAGAGGGTTTTGTGGGATATTTATAGAGTGTGCCTTCATGAACATCTAGCAGCAGAAATGATTGAGAAGTATTCTTAGAGTCTGGGAAAAAACCAAAAGAGAATGGTTGAAAATCTAACCAAGTATCAACAAAGGCTTGCCAAAGAGTCAGAGAAGCAAAACAAGAATGAGGATTCAGAAAAGGATATTGGATTTGCCCTTTTAAGAGATCAATGGGAACTGTTAGGCCAGTATATAGTTTCAGTTACCCACTGTATCAGTAGATGGCATTCCTCCATCAGTAAAACAAAATAGTAAGTTTAGAAAACCTGGAGAAACTGAGCAACATACTGTACTCTATATGTGAGCCTGATATCAAGAACAGAAGCAGTGGGTTTTATTTTTATTGCCATCATGGGACAAACAAATAGATTTGAAGAAGGAATAAAATGGAGATTGTTATGGATTTTAAAAACCTTGCAGAAGTGATTTTCAGATAATTCGTGACATGTCCCATTCTACACAGTTGATTTTTACTTAACTTTTATTTCTCTCTGTTTATCTTTCCCAGAAATATGAATATGTATCAAGACAGCTAGTAGATAGAACAGTAGAGAGAAACTTGCTAGATGGTAGCAACAAGCTCACCCACAGTCTAGAATGACAAGAAGAATAATGAGAGCGCAGAGTATTGCCACAAATGTCACTGCCCTGTAACTAACCTATTTCCAAGCGGACTGTCAGGTCAGCCAGGTTAAGATTCAACACACACACACACACACACACACACACACACACACACACACACACA
>JAJPUD010001776.1:76469-135568 GCA_023553655.1 Myrmecobius fasciatus
CACACACACACACACACACACACACACACACACACACACACACACACCACACAACACACATACACATACACACACTATAAAACTACTTAAAATTCTTAACAGGGAATTCTTCTAACCTTATTTCTACCAAATACTCTCTGCAAATAAGGAAGATAGAGCCAGCAGAACAGATTTTCTGAAAATGCATTAACATTTTCTATTGAGATACAACCAACAAGCATTTGTTAAATACCTTTGTGTAGCAATAGGGATAGAAAGACAAAAGTGAAACAGTCTGTGTCCCTGAGGAATTTCCAGGCTAGCCAGGGCAGATGTTCAGATGTAGGTATATGTGAAATAGATAAATGATTTTTGGGGTAAGTACTATCAGCTAGGGATAGGGGGATCAGGAGAGGCTGATGGTACAGGTTAGAATACAGAGCCTGGAGTCAGGAAGCTCAAATCTGACTTCAACATTTACTATCCATGTGACTCTGAGCAATTCATTTCACCTCTCTATCTCAGTTTCCTTATCTGTAAATTGGGGGTTATAATAGTACCTACCTTCCAAGGTGAGGACCAAATGGGATAATATCTGAAGTGCTTAGCACAGTTCCTGGCACATAGTAGATGGTATGTAAACATTTAGCTATTATTGTTATTATAATGAAGAATAAGTGTTCTTGGAATTTTATGGATAGATTTCAGGGGATGTTTGCACAGGGATAAATGGGAAGATGTTGACAAGATAGAAATTACAACTGAGTCAACTTTTAAGTAATTGACATTTAGTTTCTGATTTAGCTTTCTAATATGATAAATTATGGAAGCTGCTACCTCTTGAAGTTCCATTTTCATAATGTGTAGCTCACACCAGACAACAACATGGCAACATCTTCAGTTTACGCTGGAAGTATATGAATCATTGAAAGGCATTTAAGAGAGATCTTCTATTGAAAGGGCAAAATTCTATAAGCTACAAGTACAATTATCATGACATGACTGGTGCTATTAGACTTTAAGAAATCTTGGGGCAAAGAATGTAGGGAAGTGTTGTTGATGCTCTTAGGGGAATATTGGGGGGGAAGGAAGATTATTTAAAGGGGATCTAATAAATTTTTTTGCTAATTGATTATTTTTTAATAATAGCAGTTATTGATGAATAATCAATATTGATACATTTTCTTTCTTAGCACTTCATGACCCAGCAATGTAGTCACTTTATGTAGAGATTATCTATTTTATAGATTATCCATGGTGGATTTTAAATTCTGGCTGATTATTCTATTCCCTCAAGTGATCCCACCACCACTACCACCACTTTCTTATATTATTTATTATTAAGATGTCTTTTCTTTTTTTGAAAAAAAGAAAATATAAGGAGAGAGAAAAAAATTGGAACTCAAAATCTTACAAAAATGAATGTTGAAAACTATCTTTACATGTAACTGAAAAACATAAAACACTAAGTATAAGAAATAATTTTTCCATTATGTACAAATATAATTTTTGACTTTTTTTGCTTTGAGTTCAAAATTTTCCCCCTTTCTCCTTCACTTTTCCCCTCTGAAGTGGTGAGCAACTTGATATAGGTTCTATATGTGCAATAAGATATCTTTTCTTACTAAACAATTAATTAGTGATCAAAAAACATACTTGCATTTTAGTATTAACCTAAGTGCAATATAGTATAATATTTTTCTTCATTTGTATGGTTTTTTTCAAGTTTAACCACATAACATATTGCTAAGTCAGATCATAAAATCAGAAACTTAGAGCTGTAAGAGACCATATAGAGATCATCTACTGAAACTTCTTCATTTAATACATGTGGAAACTGAGACCCAGAAAGTTTATGTGATTTGTGCCACTAATAAATGGCAGAAACTGACTATAATCCCAGCTGTCATTTCACATTCAGGGCTTTGTCATTTTTCATGTTATTAGGTTTCTCTATCCAGATAATTGAATAGGATCATAGAGTTGGAGCTGGAAAAAAAATTTTAGAAGCTGTCTGGTCAAACCTTCATTTTACTAGAGAGGAAACTGAGATTCAGTGGGATCTGAATCCAGAATCGGAGTTTTCCCCACTGTATCATGCTGTCTCTCTCTCCTTATAACCAATGACAGTAATAGTACCTTGCATTTGTTTAATTCTTTTCAATACTCTTAAACCAGCATTACTTCATTTGGATCCAAACAATAACCCCATAAGTTAATCAGCATAGGTATTGTTATTTCCATTTTATAGATGAACAAATTGTTGCTCAAACTGAGGCAAACTGAGGCAATGAAGAGTGAACTAGACTTAGTCAGGAATACTTGAATTCAGATCCTATCTGAGACATTTACTAGCTATGATCCTGAGCAAATCATTTAAACCTCTCTCAGATATTCTCTAATTATTCCCTTACTCAGGAAATAATAATAGCACCCTATTAACATTATTATTAATATAATTTATATTAGTATATTTATTAAAATTAATAATAGCAATCATAAGATTGTTGTGAGGAAAAATGAGATACCATGCAAAAAGTGCTTGCAAGCCTTAAAGTACTACTTAAATCTTAACTATTATTATTTTTGGTAACTTGCTCAAGATTCTAGAGCAGATATACAGCAGAATCCAGACTGCAACCTAGGCCATAGCTTTTTCTCCACTGCTATTTGGTTTGCATTGATGAAAAAAGTGAAAATGCCTACAGTTCTGTAGAGGTGTGGTGCAGAAATCTCAAAGGTGTTTAGCTATGCATGGGCATGGCTCCAGTGCGTGCAAGATTATGTGTAAAGAGAGCCAACAGATGTGATTGCTAAGCCACTGTCTATGATCTTTGAAAATCTTGGTTAAAGGGAGTGGTACACCAAGCCTGATGAAAGGTAAAAATTGTCCCAATTCTCCCCCACCCCCCAAAAGGAAAAAGAGTGGTATCTTTATCGAACATGAGGTTTGATTTCAATTTCTTAGAAATTTGTAGAACTTTTTATCAAGGAATTATATTGTGGTTATTTTCTTTCAATCATGACTCTTCTTGACCTCATTTGGAATCTTGAATTCAGGAGTTTTTTGGACAAAGACACTAGAATGATTTGCTATTTCCTTCTCCAGCTCATTTTATAGATAAGGAAACTGAAGCAAACAGGCTTAAATGATTTATCTAAGGTCACACAACTACTTGGTGTCTGAGGCCAAATTTGAACTTGGGAAAATGAGTTTTCCTGACTCCAGGCCTGGCACTCTATCCACTTCACCACCTAGCTACCTGAGGCAGATTTAGGATTTCTGATAATTAGTTGTTCAAATAGGGAGTGGACCTGCATCAGTCATCACTTGAGCTCTTCAAGGTGACAGCTTGTCAGGGATCTTGTAATAGACAGATTTCCTCTTCAGCTCAAAAACTTCCCTACATGAGCCCTGAGGTCCCTCCCACCTCTTAAATTCTGAGATTCCGTGACTCTTATAGATTCTGGATGCCAATGTTTTTGTCCTCCAAGAAAACTTTTTTTAAAGAGTAAAGAAACATTTTTAAAGTTAAAAAAATAAGTCCCCTTTGCTAGGGAATCCCCCTTTTATCCTTTAGTGCCTCCCCTGTGCTATTTTACAATGGGTAGATTCCTGACAAAGCTTAATGGAGTCTCCTCCCCCAGCAGCTGTTTTGAAGGACTCTGGAAGGAATCCAACTTCCAGATACTTCTTTTCTTTTCCTTTGTGATCTTTCTTCCTGGCACTGTCAGCTAATCCTTCTTGCTTGTTTAGATCATAATGTCACGGATCTAAAGCTGGAGGAGACCTTAGACATCATGTGGTTATCCTTTCCTTCTCTTTCTTCCCCCTACCCCCAACTTTACAGGTAAGGAAATGAAGACACAAAGAGATAAGTGATTTTCTCACACGGTTGACAGATTTAGGATTTGAATTCAGGTCCAGTGACTCTCATGTTTAGCATTCTCCACTAAAAGAGAAAATATTTTGTGTTCCTTTATTAGACATAAAACAATTACATATATTCATTCTTAATATTAGGTCATGTTGAATCATTCCATAGCTAATTTTTTAATATATTAGGCATTGTCATTGTTCAATTATGTCCAGCCCTTCATGACCCTGTATGGTATTTTCTTGGCAAAGATATTGGAGAGATTTGCCATTTCCTTCTCCAGTAGATTAAAGCAAAGAGGGTTAAGTGACTTTTCCAGAGTAACACAGCTAGTGAGTGACTAAGGCTAAATTTGAAGTTAGATTTTCCTGTTTCCAGGCTTAGTAATCTATCCATCGTGCCACCTGGTTGTACAAAGGAAAAAAACAAAACAAGACAGTTTCTGTCTCTAGAAGAATTTATGTCCTATTGGAAATTAACAACAACAAGATAGTAAAGCTTTCTGATAAGAGAATTAGCTCCTAAGTCTAATGTCAAAGCCAGTTGTCCTATCCTGTTACTTGTCCTTATATTTCCCTGTTTTCTCTCTCTTTTAAAAAATTTTCTGTTTATTTGAGATAAACAGAATTGAAAAAAGAAAAACAGAAAATGGAAACAAAACAAAACAGAACCTTGTCATGTGTCCAGCAGAACATCAGAGTGGATTCAAAATAATTTCCAGTCCAAGAAAGAATATATAATAGTAGAAGAAATTATATTAATGAGGGACCCATTTTCTCAGTGATTCAATATTGATGTGAAAGATTATGCTATCTCAGAATCCCAGAATTTTAAGGGAATGCGGATATCTCCCACTTCAACCTATACCTGAATAAGAATCCCAACCACATTATCTTCAACAACTTGCTATTTGTCTTTGACTTAAAGTCCTCCAGTTAGGTAAAACCCATACTTCCCAAGGCAGCTTATTCTATTATGGTTCAGCTCCAATTATCAGGAATGTTTTCCTTATTTCAAATACCAGTTTTCTTCTTACCAGTCCTAGTTCAGCCTTTGGGGGCCAAGGAGAACAACTCTAATATGTCTTCCAAGACAGAACTTCAAACACTCGATAATAGATTATGTCTTCTCTTGTCCAAACTAAACATTTCCAGTTTCTTCAACTTGTCCTTTTATGGTATGACAATTAGTGTTAGAGGTAGAAATTTTATTATAGAGGGAATGGTAAAATACATAATATTCAACAACTTAAGATTTTAGTTATAAAATTCTGCTGAGAGATCTTTAACTGTTACTCCTTTCTAGGTGCTATAATAGAGGTAGCTTCTGAACTTAAGCAATCTTCCAATAAATGTTTTGGAGTGGGTATCATGAAATCCTGCTAGGTGGTGCAGTAGATAAAATGCCAGGCCTTAAGTCAGAAAAATTCATCTTCCTGAGTTTAAATCTGACTTCAGATACTTGTGACCTAAGTGACACAAGTCACTTAACCCTGCTTGCCTCAGTTTTCCTCATCTGTAAAATGAGCTAGAGAAGGAAATGGCAAATCACTCCAGTATTTTTGCCCAGAAAACCCCAAATGGGATCATGAAGAGCTGGACATGACTGAAGCAATTCAACAACAGCAAAAATCATGAGAAAGTAAATAACATGGCTTACAGCTTAGCTGTGTAACTATGAGCCAGTCAATTTCATCATCTGTTAGAGAAAAAAAGGTAGGTGTCTCTGTGTGTGTGTGTGTGTGTGTGTGTGAAATAAATAATCTCAAAGGCATTTTCCCTTTCTCTTGTCTGTGAATCCTTGCTTTTAGCTTCCTGGCTTCAAGTCTTTACTAAAATCCTACCTTCTTACAAGAAACCTTTCCTACTGTCCCTTAAGACAAGTGCCTTCCTTATGAGCTTATCTCCAAGTTTTTTATAGATGTATATATCTAGTTTATTCACAGTTATTTTGCATGTTGTTTCTCTCATTAGACTGAATTTCTTGAGATCAGAGACTATTTTTGTCTTTCGTTGTACATGTTTAGCACAGTGCCTGGCACAAGGTGAGTACTAATAAATAATTATTGCCTTGACTTGACTTGTAAAAAAACATTATGACTAAATGCAGTGTTTTGCTTCATATATTTTTTAAATTGTCTCTGTACATAAAGTTCCTGGAACTCCAGCTGATCACAGAACACCAGATGTAAACTTAGAAGTGTAATCGTGGGGACACAAGGTTCTTGAAGGGTCGCCAATATTATTTAGCACTGTTTGTTGAGTGTCATGTAGTCCTCCTCCTATTGAATGCTTGTTACAGCTGCTCAAGGACAAACTGCCTTCAAGGAAATTATCAAGCAGCATGACACCACTGATGGGCCAGCACACATATTAAATGGCATCTTGACAGCAAAACCTCCACTAAGAGATAACATCCAATGATGCTCACGTATAGAGGGCTATCACATATGAGTTGGGTCACTGTTCTGGGTTTCTTCCCTCTCCCAGAGTAATGGAAAGACTCTTCCCTAATTTTGCCTCATTTTTTTCCTGTCAGCAATATATTTGTTCCATGAGACCTCACGGAAGTACTTAAAACACTCACTTTGGCAGCATACGTTCAGGATCTTGAGAGGAATTAGATTTTTAGTACTACTAATAAGAGCTTCCATTTTTCTAGCGCTTTAAAGTTTAGAAAGGGATTTGTAAAAATCTCACAGCAACCTTGGGAGGAAGGTGCTATTATTTTACAGCTAAGGAAATTGAAGTTCAGAAAGATTCAATAACTTCCTAGGGTCACACACAAGTAAGTATCTGAATTGAGGTTTGACCCCGGATCTTCCTGACTAAGCATTCACCCCCATATCCATTCTGTCAGATTGCCTCTGTAGGGCAAAACAGTTGCAGTTACATGCTAAAGAAATATTCCCTTAAACCATCAGAATAACTCTTCACTTATCATTTTCTCAATGGTATCCCCAGGCACTTAGCTCAAACTTTGTCTCTTGGTTTGTATTGGCCCTGCAAATTCTGAGTTTTAGATTGAGAGATGGAAAAACTTGATTGCTTAGTCCAACATTCATTTTATTGATGAAGAAACTGAGACTCAGAGAAAGAGATGATTGAAATCACACAAATAGTGGCAAAGGTAGAACCAGAATCCAGGATTCCTAATTCCTAGTCCTGACCTTATATTGCATTACATGCCCTTTTACTGTATACACTACATACCATACTATGCCCTTTCCAGATTTCTTCTTTAACAAACGTTGATATATTTTCTCCTTCAGACTTCCGCAAGTCAAAAAGCATTTATTTATACATATTGAAGCAGCTAGATGGTACATTGGATAGACCAGGGCTTCCTAAATGTTTTCCATTCATAACCCCTTTTCACCTGAGAAATTCTTACTTGACCCTAAGCATATACATGCTTTCTAACATTCTCAGTGGCAGGCTTCCTTTCCTTTGAGAACTCTATCTTTAAAAAAAGAAAAGAAAATTACACACACACACACACACACACACACATACACAAAGAACAAAAGAACTATATTTTAATGATGTGTCTAATAATATCAGTACTTAGAAAAGTATTCATTTGAGGCAATATGTTGTGATGGGAAGAGTACAGGGTCAGACAACTTGGTTCCTCATCTACATTCTGCTACTAACTGACTCTGTGATTTCCATACCTATAAAATAAGAATACTGGAATTAATCCAATTCTTGTATTCTATACTACAAGTTACATTTGTAATTTCTGGGGGGAAAATTCTCTGCCTGAATTATTCTAGAATTGTTCAATTTTTCTGCAGAACTATTTATTATGGATAGGAGACCATGTCATAAGTATCATTGCATCTCTCTTAGTGCTTAGCAGCATGATTTGAACATAAAAGATTAATATGTGTTTATTGAATGAATGAATCAGTAAATACCTGTGACCATTTTAGTTGCTATGGGGAATATAGAAGCAATGGAAAGGCCCTGCTCTCATACATAAACCAACCCACCTAGAGACTATGAACAAGTGAATGATAATCTTTATTACCTAACTACCAAGGAAATGATCAGCAGGGGAGACAGTATCTTGAACCAGATCATGAAGGAAGCAGTGGATATGGGTTAGCAAAGAAAAAAAAGACAGAAATAAATCAGAAATGGGAAGGGGAATGAGAGGGAGGAAGACATCTCAGGAGCAAAGCTCTGAATGTAGAAATAAACTTTAAACTAAGTAAAGAGACTGACAGCATACCACAATCTCCAAAACTTGTTAGGCTTTCACATTTCATTTCTTTGTCCTTTTTTTCTTTTCCTTCTTCCCCTACCCTTTTTAAAGAATATGCTTATAATGGACTTCAGTTCTTTGCAGTGTGGGCTCACTTTGTGGACTACCTTAGAAGGTGAGTCTACAGTCAATAGTGATTGACCCTTTCCATGTTCATAGGATATAAGGTTTTGGCACTATTTTCTGTCATTATATTAATATTTTTTCTTTACATCTCTCTCCTGCCCTACTCTCCATGTAAAGAGGAAAAACTTGACTTCCTTATCAGTGTTCTCCATTCCTCCTCCCTTAATAAATTACCTTGGCCTTCACACAGGGCGTTTATGGTCTGGATGGCAAATTTCTTGTTCCTGTGCTCTTGAAATAAAGTCTTATTTATCTTAATCTTTTGAATAATGTACTTACACTCACTACCTTTCCTTCCTTATCATTATTTGCACTTGTTCTGTAGCATTTCCAAACTCACAGTGTGAATGAACATGGGGCAAATACTGCTTCTAACACCGGATGAACGTAGATATTGTTGTGCTCTCTCATGTCCCTTCACTCTCCTATTTGGGCTTACATTTTAGGTATTACAACCATCTTTTAGTTTGTTGTTTTTATATTAGTTTCAACTTTTAATGACATGATAAGTAGCATTGTATGAGAATCTAATCTCTTACTGAATATTATTCAGTGGATTTTCATCACTTTTCATTTCAATAATTTAATTTCATAAACATTTAATAAACATTCAAAATTAATAAACATAAGTGCCTACTATGTGCCAGGCATTGTGCACAAGCATTTCATTCAATTTTCCCAAATTCTCTGAAAAAAAAAAAGGAAAAAACCTTAGATCAAAGTTGTCTTAAAGAGTTGCTCATTGCAGCTAGGTGGCATAGTGGATAGAGCATCAGCCCTGAAGTAAGGAAGACCTGAGTTCAAATCTGGTCTCACACACTTAACACTTCCTAGTTGTGTGACCTGGGCAAGTCACTTAACCTCAATTGCCTCAGCAAAAAAAAAAAAGAGTTGCTCATTAGATGGAGACATCTTCAAAGTTTACCATCTCATGATTACCATATCTGAAATAAATCATGTAATTAGAATGGATCGGATATAGAAGATACACAATCTTGTATTCCCACCAGTTTCCAATGAAGTGTGTATGTGCATGTGTGTCTGTGTGTTTAGTCTAAATATGGTCAGAGAGCTGTTTCTGTTTAGGGGAGTTATTCCTCCACCATATGTTTTCTTAAGAATTAAGCTAGCTCTGTTTCTCTCCCTGATTTGTGGAACTCAAAAAGCTTCCCTATTTCTCCCTCTTTTTGCTTTAACTGCAAGCTTCCATATAGAAGGCACGGTCTATAATACTAATACTCTCAATGTCCCCATTGTGGAAGGCACCTCCTCTCCTGTCAAGCCCTAGCCTGCTACGTTCCCTCCTCCTTCTGCCTGTTCACCCCTGCAGGGGACCTCTTCTGCATTCCCAGAGCCATGTTTACTCAGTACAAGTTTGTGCCAGTTGACACAGAGTCAAAAAAACTTCTTACACAGAGGCCTTCTCTGTAGAGACTGATGGAATAGGCTAGACTTTAAAGAATCTCTTGCTCAATTTCCCTTATAAAAATGAAGACTTAAGAAGGGAAGGTGACTGTCAAGGACTACTTCTTCCTCATCCCATCTACTGTTGTGAATTAGTGGGATGATAACAGGTGAACAGGTAAGGATGCCGGAAGTCATATGTGACAGCCCTTTACTTTCTTGTATGTTGTACTAGCAGTAGCCAAAGAGGTTTGAGGTTTTTGTTTGTTAACTGGTAAGATTGCATGGTTGTCTTCAATGTCTGACTTCTAAGTTCTGATTCTTTCCCTGGATTGTAACACATAAAAGGCCACTATCCCTTATTTTAGTTGGTATGGCTCACTGGTCTCCATAGTTAAATAACTTGGATCTTAAATTTGTGTTTTCTCAGCAAGCTCCATTAAACATGATGCTAAAGTGACTTTATTTTACTATACTATGAGAATATGGCCATTATTCAATTATGGTACCCTACAGTTTATACTGCCTAGAGCTCATTCACTATTTGCCACTATCTATTGGGTTATAATCACCTCTATCTCCTTTCCCACCCTTTTTTTCCCTGTTTTCCCATGCACAAACACAATTTCAATCACCTTTTTACTTGTTATAACAGCCTGACAAACGTAATCAGTACTTCAAGAAGCTATAATTTCTCCCCTATATCTTAGAAAACAGTTCTCAGGGTTTTGCACCTCCCCTTCTGCACCTCCAGTTCACCAGTGGGGACCAGCTTTCTGGAGATGAGCCTTTCTGGACTTGAGCTACACTTACCCTACAAAAATAGAGTCCTTCATTGATGACTCTATCTCAGTCACCTCAGCAGCAGGATGAAATACAAGACATTATATAAACCTCTCTTCCACTCAATGATTTACCCAGCTATGCAAGTACTGAAGAAACCATGAATCTTTGAAGCATTGGTAATATATATCCATACACATACATATACACATATTTCTATAAAATCTTCAGAAGGCATATTTATATATAATATGCATATTATCATAGGGCATATCAGCTTACATATACATATATGTATGTTATACATATATATCTTAATTATTTCATATTTATCCTGAATAAAGCTTGCTTTGTATGTATTTGTTTGCATGTTTTCTCTCAATTAGTACTTAGCACAGTTCTAGACATATAGTAGACACTTGATAAATGTTGATTGATATGCAAAGTTCCTCACATTACTTGTATTGTGCTTTGAATTCCTGAGCAAAGAATCCAAATATGAACTCTCTATAAAAGCAAATATATGTATTGATACCATTAAAAAAATAACACATCAGTATTTGTTTTGGCCAATTTGTAGAAGTCTTAAGTAAGGTGACTTAAATGTTCTCCTACCTAAATATATGGAATAATTTAATGATATTCAAAATCAAAATGTAAATAATTTTTCAAAAAGGGTTTATAATGAAGAAAATAGAAAGTTACGTACAACTTATTGGCAAGCCTTTTTTTTAACCAAAGAATCTAATCAAGGACAATTATGACACATTCAAACTTTGTGAAATTTAATAAGTATTAAAATTAGTTCCCTAGTAGCCATTGGCTATTTTATTTATAGAACTCAAAGTTAGAAGCAACTGCAGAAGTTATGAGTTCATCCTCTGTCTGAGCAAGAACCCTATGTATGCTAGCCTCAGGAAATAGTGATGTAGCCTCTTAAAGATCTCCAGGAATGGCGACTATATACTACCTTCCAAAGTAGCTCATCCCACTTTTGGACAGCTCTCAACAGTTAGGAAGTTAGTTTTTTTTTTTTTTCCTTATCTAGTTGAAATCTGCTTCCCTATAATTTCCACACATTGCTCCTCCATCTGCCCTCCACTGCCAAGTAAAACAAGTTTAATGTGACAGCCTTTCAAATACTTGAAGACAGCTTTCATTTCCCCCTTCTGTCTTCCCTGCTTCCTCCAGTCTAAACATTCCTAGTACAATTCAAACAATCCTTGTGTGACATGCTTCCCAGGCCCCTCAGTGCGCTAGACTCCTTCCTTTTGGATATGTACGTTCAGCTTGGTTCTCTTGAAATGTGACCTCTGTAAGAGACCTTAATTATGCTCCATTTATTGCAGAACAGAGCTATCATATCCCTTTGACTAATGTGTCCTCTGACTACTGTATTATATTGTTTTCTGGCCATATTTTTCTGTATTCTGTGCTAATATTATTAATTTTTGAACCATTAGCAGAGTTATAAATTTTCTCTTTATTAAATGTTATTTTATTCCATCTTGTTGAGATGTTGTTGAATCTCAATTCTGTCTTTGATCTTGTGAACTATACTTTCCAGCTTCTCCATGTCATCTCTAAATCTAAGCATTCCATCTATGCCTTAGGCCAAAATAAAAATGTTGGTCAGAAAAGGATCAATAACCTATCCTTGTATCATTCCATGAGAAACTTCTTTTGAGGTTAGCTAATATTTTGTTATGTTTACAAACTATGTATTTATTTCCTATAACTAAATTAATGGTCTGTACCATTATGCAAGCATACTGGGTGTGCTATCCACCCCTCCTAGGCTGCTCTACATTAAGTGAAGCCCATTTGGCCAAAGTCATACATGATGAATATCCATATATTTATTTATCTACTTATAAATAAAAACATGTGTGACCTTACATACACATATATGTATACACATTTATTTATCTACTTATAAATAAAACATGTGTGACTTTATATACACATATATGTATATACATATAAATACATATACACATTGTGTATGTGTATGTATGTATTCTATATATGTTACATGGAGGCAGCTGCGTGGCTCAGTGAATAGAGCATTGGCTTGGCTCAAGAAGATATGATTCAAATCCGACCTCAGGTATATTAGCTGTGTGACCTTGGGCAAGCCATTTAACTTCTGCCTTAATCCACTGAAAATTGAACAACAATATCAGATTAAATATGTAAGTATATATAACTTATACATATATATATCTCCCTTCTCCATCTCATATGTGATTCAGTGGAGTCTACCAAACTTTCCTTTTGTTAATGCTAAAATATTAAAGTGGTATAACTCTGATATACACAAACAAACATATTCAAAATCAAAATGCAGGTAATCTTTTCAAAAAGGGTTTATAATGAAGAAAATGGCAAGTTACATACAACTTATTGCTAAGCCTTTTTTTAATCAAAGAATCCAGTCAAGGACATTTATGACACATTCAGATTTTGAAAACTTTGCTAAGTATTAAAATTAGTTCCCTAGTAGCCATTGCCTATTTTATTTATAGAACTCTACCAAACTTTGTTTTTGTTAACACTAAAATATTAAAGTAGTAACTGTGATATGCACACATGAACATATACACGTATACACACACATATATCCTTTGGCTCCAAACCAGAGTCTTACCACTTATAACATAATCTAAATACAATTTGCACAATCTCATTTTACTTTATTCTTAAATGTGAGGATTGATACATCTCTCTTCTTTCCTTCTTTTGAGATTCCTGCAGATCAAACAATGTTATGTTAACATCTTTTGCAAATGTGCTATGACAATAACATACTAACATGAATTCTTAAAATTTTTTAAATGGGAGTTCTGACTGTCAATAGTTGCATGGAGCCTATGAATTTGTTTGGGAAAAATAAGTTTATCTTTTTTCACTAACCCATTTCAATTTTTTTTCAATGTTGAATATAGGCAACAGACATTATTTGAGGAGACATTTGGCTGGCTTTACCAGATAGCCAAATGGATCCATGATGTAAAAAGTATTAAAAACTCCTGTTCTAACCCCATGAAAGTAGTCTCAATTAGTATTGTTAACCAGTCATCCAGGTCAGAGGCTAAAACACAACCATTGGGACAGATTCCTACTGCCCTCCCCCCATGATGAAAAAGACGTCATTTGGGAGTAGCAGTTGAAAGAGTGCATCAGGATAGCCATGGGGAAGGGAAAAGAGGCTGTGAAAGATTTGGTGATGTTTTCGGTACTTGGTTTCTTTGTAGAAAAAGACAATAATTGGAAAGCCCTGAAAAGGACCTGAAGAGATGGGAGTTGTTCGGAGCTCCTGGACCACATCAGAATGGAAAGGTCTTTCTGTACTAGTATGTCTTATCTTGTTATTAAAGATAGAAGAGTGCCATTATCAGGATGATGACTGTCCTTGGGAGTATTATTGCTTCTCCCTGTCTATAATATCAGCATCATTCTTCTCCTTCCCAGCTTCACCCCATTATGCCCCCCACATGCTCCATTCCTGCCTGCTGTCTGTTAGGGAAGCTTGAGCCAACAAGTGAAAGGCTTCATACTGAAGACACCCAGACATGTGCCATAGGCATGTTGGTGGGAGAGTGTTGTAAGAGAAAGAGGTATCAGAAGCCATAGCCAGTACTCTCCACAGAAAAGAGTACTATTATCAGTTGCTCCCTGGAACAGTGTTCCCCCCCCCCAAAAAGAGCTTTCTGACCTTAAAGGAAACCAAAATCCTCCCTGCATCAGGGATTTAAGGGAGTTTAAAAGGTATCTATGTCTTGAAACATCCCCTTCTTACCATGAATCAGGTAAACCAATGGCCTTCTCATCATTCCTGTTATAGTTTGGAAATGTGGTGTGGGGAAAAGGGAGAAAATATGACACAGAAGAAAGAAAGAAATGGAAAAAACATTTTCCTTGTGTCACCATGATTCTTTCTCATCATGAACCCACAGAACCCATTTTCCCATAAAAAACAATGCCATAAATGGTAGTTAAAGTCCTGAGCCAACCCACAAAAATCTATTTAACCCATAACATGGCTGTAATAATACTATAGTTCAACTACATTATGGGTTAAACAGGCATTTGTGGGCTGAGATGAAAAGCTAACCACCATTTCAAAAACTGTTTTTATAGGAAAATGAGTCCCAAATTTCAACAAGTGAAAATAATTCATAGAGAACTTGAGTACTGTCTATACTTCCTTTATATTTTACATTGTACCTAAAATAATGCTAAGCATACAATAGTTTCTAGATAAATATTTATGGAATTGAATTAAGTGAAATTGAACAAAATAATAATTCAGGCTTTTAAAAACAAAAGGAAAAGCATCAGAAATATTGCATATGAAGATTTTCAGGTGTCCAGCAGCTGAAGTGTTTAACCAGGCTGAGATGTGTGTCATGATGTCTTTCTTTATTTTTTTCTAATTTACATCTTTCCAAAAGATAGAACTTTCAAAAATATACAGTTTTTTAACAACGTGGGAAAGTCACTTAATCTTTGCCTTAATTGACTCAAAAAAGAAATGACAAATTATTCCAATATCTTTGGCAAGAAAACCCTATAGACAGCATTGTCATTTTCTGGTCGATAGGATCACAAAGAGTAGGCTATAACTTAACAACATAGTGAATCAATGATGAAGCATGCTACCTTTCAAAAGACAGATAATGAATTTGGTGCAGAATGAGACTTTTTTTAAAGAAAAGTTTTTTGCTTGACTATACATATCTGCTTCCAGTATTTTATTTTTCATTTTTCTTTGTGTAGAGGAGATAAAAGATGGGAAGAAGAGAAAATAGATTGTATTAATTGGGAAAAAATGTTTTTAATATAGGTGCTCTTATTATCCCAATTTCAACTGATCAGTAAAATGAAGCTCAAAAAGTTTAAAAGTGATCTTTCCAGGAATACATCTCTAGCTCACAAGTGATTGAGCTGGGATTCTAAACCATTTCTCACTGATTCCAAATCCAGTGATCTCTCTAGCCAGCAAGTCCAATCAGTCAACAAGCATTTCTTAAGCACCTATTAAACCAGGCACTGTGCTAAGCATCAGGGATACAAAGAAAGGCAAACAAAATAAAACAAACAGGAGCTTACAGTTTAATGGGAGGGATAGCATGAAAACACCTGTGTACAAATAAGATATATACAAAATAAACTGGAAATAATCCCTGAGGAAAGGCTCTAAGATTAAGGAGGATTGGAAAAGACTTTTGGCCAAAAGTGGGGAATTAACTGAAACTTGAAGGAAGCCAGGAGGTAGAGATTACGAAGGACAGAGTTCCAGACATTGGGGATTGCCTGTGCAAAGCTCCACATAGGGAATTGGTGGTATGTTTGGGAAACATCAAAGATGCCAGTGTCATTAGATCACAGTGTGCCTCACAAGGTGTAATAAGGCTGGAAAGGTAGGAAGGAAGCAGGTTATAAAGGGCTTCAAAAAATAAACAGAGGATTTTATATTTGATCCTTGAAGTAATAGGGACTACATTTATTAAAGAGAGGAGTAGCACTTTAAGAAGTTGACTTTGGTTAGTGGAGTAAAGCCAGAGGAGAGAGGCTGGGAAATTAACCAGAAGGTTTTTGCAATAGACCAGCCATGTTATATTGAGGGTGCACTAGAGTGGGCAGCAGTGTGAAGAGAACGGTTAAAAAGACAGGATTTGGCAACAGTTTAGTAGGTTGGGGGAGTAAGTGAGAATGAGAGAAGAATTAAAGATGGTAGATCCCTCAATAGGGACTTTAGGAAGGGGGTTTGAGGAGGAAATAATGAGTTTGGTTTTGGATATGTTGAGTTTGAGACATATGCAAAAAAAATCCATTTTGAGATGTCCAGGAGACTGTTGGAAATGTAAGCCTAGAAGTCAGAAGAAAGGTTAGTGTTGGACAAATATTAGCATAGGGATAGTCTATGAATGATGATGTCAGAAGCCAAATTGCTGAGAATTGAGAGTGAGAAGAAAGAAAAAAAGGAGACACTTGTTGAGGGTCACCTTCTTAAAGAGCTTATTGATAAAAGGAAGGAGGATGATATCAGATATTAAATAAAAGAAAAAATAGATCAAGTGAGGAGTTTTTGAGGAGGGGGAGGCAAGGAAATTTTTGTAGGCAGTAAAGAAGCAACTAGGAAGCAGGGAGAGGTTGAAGATCACTAAGAGGGCAAGGATGAGAAGAGGTAATTTGCTGAAGAATACAGGGTAGAAGTCATATTGCTCCCTCAGTTTGAACCACTAATCAGAGAGAGTCATAATTTTTATTTGACTTCAAAAAAATGTCAGTTCCTTTGTTCCTCTGTAATTAGTGGTTGATTTGAAGGTGAAAGAGTAAGTGGAAAAAAATAATGATTAGATAGCAGGCTGTATGAAGATTACCAAAGAAAGAAAAGGTATAACATGTTTATTTGGAAAATAGGAGATGTGATCACAGGGGCAGGTAGGTGGTGCAGTGGATAGAGCACCAGCCCTGAATTCAGGAGGACTTGAGCTCATATCTGGTCTCACACACTTAACATTTCCTAGCTGTGTGACCCTGGGCAAGTCACTTAATCCAATTGCTTCAACAACAACAACAACAAAACAAAAAAAAAGTTTTGATAACAAAGTACCCTTCCCATTTTTTATTTCCTTACACAAAGAAAAATGAAACATTAAATTCTTAAAGCAGATATGCACAGCCAAATAAAAGAATTTTTTTAAGAAGGCACTTTGTAAACCCTAAAGCACTATTAAAATAGCAATTTAAATATAAATAAATATAAATATAAATATGAAGTACTTCTTGTACTCCTAGAATATTAGTTAGAAAGGGACCTCAGAAAACCTGTGGCATGTCCCCTCTCATTTTACACAGGACTTAACTATTTCTTGACACCTTTATACAGTATGTAATATGTTGCTAGTCATTGTCTTTTCTGTCCCTTTTGTTTATTGAGGATATATCTCAGTATGTTTCAGAAGTGTATAGAAGTAGTGGCAGCAGCAAAAACAGCTATTTATAGTACCATTTATATTTATTTATACGTAAAATGCTGTTTTAATAGTGCTTTCCTTATGTTAACTCAGAGTAATATGAGTATTGTCTCATATTTTCTCCCAGATAAGATATGAATTCTGGAAACCAAGTGTGAATTTTTCTTACACAGGTTCTAAAGATTCTTTGTTCATTCTAATTGCTGACTTCAATTTCCAGCTTCAGTATTTTATGATTGCTGAATTTCTCCTCATTAATGATAAAGTACAGGAACCTCTTTTGGCACAAACAATTGACCTACCCACAGTCTCCCAGAGGTATAAAGACACGGGTGTTAGGTTACAAGGAGATGTCAGCTGGGAATCCACAAAGCCTCCCTAGAAAAGCAGGTGCCTCTAGGAGACACGTTGCCTTTAATAGAAACTATATGGACTAAGCCAAGAGGTAGCAAAGGCAGCAAAGGAATTCAAAATCTTAACAAGAGAAGGTGGAAAAGGAGCCAGGTACCCCCATCCTCACTTAGACCTGAAGAGAGCTCTATGGACCATATAAATTATCCCAAAGGTCTTTCATTCAAAAGAGAGGAACAGCAGGGAACAATGTGTATGTGCCAGGGAGCAACTTAGACATATGCCTTCTTTGGGTACTCTTATGTGGTCATGTTTAAAAAGAATATGGGACCCACATTTATTAAGTGCCTACTAAGTGCCAGGCTCAGAAGGGAAGATTGTCTGATGTCTTTTGCAGAGGGGAAGGAGAATTATCTTAACTACTTCTGGTACAAAGCCAGTTTCTGTTTTTGTCAGGTTAAATAAAACTTATCCTATAGCTGGTAGTATGCTGATAGTTCTCCAGAAAGAAATAAGTATCCATGATACATGTCTAAGTTTAACTTGCATTATTAACACTTTCTCTGTCACTTTCTTAAGTAAAACCACCTTCAGGGAGAATAGGATTTCCATGTTGAAGAGCAGGAAAATATACATATATACAGATAATTTATCTAATAGTAATCATCTCTAAGGTGAGGGGAGAATAAAAAAAGAGAAAAAATTATGTGATAATTTGATTATATTTAATAGGAATAATAAGTTGTATATAATAGAATTTGCAATATCACGTACAATCTTTTTTCTTCCTTCCCCCCATCGTAGAGTTGCTTACCATTAGATTCATATATACATAAAAGCATTCTATACATTTATCAATTATTTCTCTGGATACAGACAACACACACTTTTCTTAAAGCATAAGATTAAAAGTTCTAAACTCTGTTGAGTGTGAGTGTGTGTGAGTTCTTAATCTTTTTTATGTCATGGCTGCCTTTGGTAAGTCCAGTGAAGCCAATGGAACCCTTCTCAGAAGAATGTTTTATTTTTTAAAGGAATTCAAAATTCAAAGGAAATATAGGTTAGAAGTGACTGAAGTGACTGAAAATAAAGTTATTACCCAAGTTTATGGATCTTCTGAAATCTATTCATAAATCCCCAAAGGAGATCCCTTGTTTCTTCAGGATAGAATACTTGTTCTGTGCTTATTCAAGTAGCAAGAGGTATTTTTCTTTAGATATTGTAGGATGGGAGCATCTTCTTTTCTTAGCAATAAGTTCCTTTCGGATGGACAGAAACATATTCTTTAAGCATTTATTAAAAAGCAAATTAATTGAAAATTAACAAGTGTAGCCTTGAAATCTCTCCTTCTGGTTTAGCTGCTAATCTTCTGCAAATTCAATACTAAAATCATTTGGTGTCTAACATAAATTAGAAATTCTATTAAAAAGACATTGTCATAATTGACAATTTTTTGGACTGCTTGATCATATTTTGAATCTATTTCTTCCTCCACAAAAAAGAAGAAATATTAGATGGCATTAAGTTTCAGTACAAACCAAAAAAATGGATCTGTGTCCTACTAGCTTTTCCTTTCATCTTAAGCAAGTGCTATAGTGAAAGAGCTTTTATTTTTCTGGTCATAAACAAGATTAAAAAAAAAGAACAATGTTTGGTCAAATAACCTCTGACCTTTAGAGTTTTGTGAGGATCCTTTTGTCTTCTTTCCTTTATTTGTTTGTTAGTTTCTTTATTTGGTTATTTCTTTTTTTTCTTCTTGCCTCCTTCCCTCCCTCCCTCCCTCCTTCCTTCCTTCTTTCTTTCCTTTCTTCTTTCTTTTCTTCCTTCCTTAGTGGTTAGTTGTTTGGAGGTTTGGTTACCTTACCTTCTATAATTTTCAGAAGCTTTCTTTTAGAATCATGGTTTCTTCTTCTGTTCAGTTCAGATTGACTTCAGAAACTTGCCTTTAGGAGGCAATGTGGCATAAAGGATAGGGTTTTCAAATGCTGCCTAGCTGTGACCTTGGAAAATCACTTAATCTTTCTTCTTCTTCCTCTTCCTTTTCTTCCTCTTCCTCTTTTTTTTCTTCTTCTGCTAATAGTATTTTATTTTCCCCCAGATACATATAAAATTTTTTTAGCATTCATTATTACAAGATTTTGAATTCTGTGCTTTTCTCCCTTTCTGCCTCCCTCCTCTCCCCTCCCCTTTCCTCTTCCAAAGAAGGTAGGCAGTTTGATATAGTTTATATATGTGCACTCATGTAAAAGATATTTCCATATTCATCACAGTTGTGAAAGAAGAAGCAGATAAAAGGGAAAAACATGAGAAAAAGTAAAGCAAGTGAAAAAGTCTGCTTCAATCTGCATTCAGAGTCTATCAGTTCCTTATTTTTCCTCAGTCCTTTACACTTATTTTGGATCATTGAGAAAAATTGAGTCAGTCATAGTTAATCATCACACAATGTTGCTAATGTTTTCTTGGTTTCTGCTCATTTCACTTTGTATCAGTTCATACAAATATTTCCAGGTTTTTCTGAAATCTGCCTGTTTACTATTTCTTTTTGCACAATAATATTAAATTACACATCATACCTATAAGAGACCACATGTTATTCAAGCATTCCACAATTGATGAGTATCCCCTCAATTTTCAGTATTTTGTCATCATAAAAAGGACTGCCATGGATATTTTTACGCATGTAGGTCTTTCCCCCATTTTTATAATTTCTTTGGATATAGACTTATTAGAGGTATTGCTGGGTCAAAGGGTAAGCAGAATTTGGTTGTCATTTCGATTTAGTTCCAAATTGCTCTCCAAAATGATTGGATTTGTTCACTACTCCACCAGTGGTGCATTAGGGGCCCAATTTTCCCACATCCTCTCCACCGTTTATTACTTTCCCTTTTTGTCATATTAGCTAATCTGATGAGTGTGAGGTGTTTTCAGAGCTGTTTTAATTTGAATTTTTCTAATCAAAAGTGATTTAGAGCACTTCTTCATATGCCTATAGATAGCTTTGATTTCTTTATCTGAAAACTGTCCATTCATATTGTTTGATCATTTATTTATTTTTTGGAGAATGGCTAGTATTCTTAACATTTGGCTTTGAGAAATGAAGCTTTTATCAGAAGCACTAATATAATTATTGTTGCTCAGCCTTCTGCTTTTTTTCCTTAATCTTCATTGCATTGATTTTGTTTGTTCAAAAGTTTTTAACCAATATAATCAAAATTATCTATTTTTCATCTTATTAATGATGTTTATCTCTTGCTTGATTATGAATTTTCCCCCTTTCTATATATCTGACAAATAGATTATTCCTGGCTCTTCTAATTTGCTTATAGTGTCTAAATCATCCTTTATGTCTAAATCAGCCACCCATTTAGACTTTATCCTAGTATACAATGTGAGATGTAGGTCTATATCTTACAATGTAATCCTCATTTTCTGGGAGCTTTCTTCCTGTTTGTCAACTTTCTTTGCCAGTTTTTATAGGATACAAAATATCTCCTTTTTTAATGTTAAAAAACTCTTTCCTGACTGTTTTTAGATTGTTGATGCACTATATCTCCACATCAAAGATACAATTGTCAATTTTGGCCCCACTTTAGGAAAAGATATCTAGTATCTTCCTCTACAACATTTCAGATACTGTACCAATAAAAGCACTATCAAACCACGGGTTGGTGAGGAAAGGAAGAAGGGGACACCATACATTCTGAATGACTAACAGCTTTGGAGTCTGGCAGCACCTGAAGAGAGTGATATGAGAGGAGAAAACATACTTTAACACTAGCAGCCCTGAACATATTTGATAGATTGAATTGAAGTCTGAGCAATTTCAGATACCTCAGCCCTCAGTCTCTGAAATTAGGGGACTTTCCTGAATCCTCCCATCACATTATTACATAAATAATTTTTTATTCCTCCTAAGCCACAGATCCCTTTGGGTATATATCAGAGGGTCCATGGACTTGAATGGGGTGGGGGAAAACACGTCTTTATTTTTACTAATCTCCAACTAAAATTAAGCATTTCCTTCAATTAATTAAAAACATTATTCTGTGAAGGAGTCCAAAGTTCACCAGACTTCCATTAAATAGTCAAGGTTAAGAACTACTGTCTTAGAGTAAAGCTAGATCTTTTGATACTATAAATTACTTTGCTAAACTGCCTGTCTGGTTCCTACTTCTTTTCCTCAGGAAGTATTCCTTAACCACCAGGAGGTGAAATTCAACCCAATCACTTTGGTTATTTTTTAGCAACTTTGATAAAAAGGAAGGGTAAGGGATGGAGAAGATTGTTATAGAGGGATAGAAATAAAGTTAGAGCTATTGATTAATGAGGCTTGGGGATTATCTAAAAAAATTATTTATTTGAGCTCTCTGTCCCCCAATTCCAGAGTTAAATCAGGAGCTAGCTTTAAGTTTTAACAGAGATTAGAATTCTCCAAAATATGCTGAAAACACTTTAGATCAAAATTGAATACATGTTTTACTTCAAAACTAAAAAAATATATATATTCAACTGTGAGTAACTGCAGTGTCTGGAGGCAGTCATGTGTCTTTATAATTTCACCACAGAGAATCTCAATTTCCTCATCTGAAACATACAGGAGTAGGGCTAGGTGATTTCTAAAGTCTCCTCCACATTCCAAGGCTGCCAGTTAATACAAAGTATAACAGGTTGTTTGCTTCAAGCTGTCAGAGTTGCCTTTGGGAGGATTTTAACCCTGAGTTTAGAAGTCCAGTCTTTTCATTTGCTTCTGAATGCAGTGATGCAATATATTAATAATGGTTTTCAAATATCCTTCTGCATCCCCCTCTCCTGAAAGCTCAACTTTATTCCTTGTAAGGTCCAGTCCAGAACTATTAAATACATCAGAAAAGATTACCTTCCCCCAATATTATTTGCTTCTTCCCGATTTCTGGCCCAATTTCCCAGAAAACAAAACAACTATATCTTCTTTTTTGACTCAGTCTGTTGTCTCCAAGAGTTGGCCTATATTCACACATACATGAGAAAACATGCATGGATATAGAACCCTATAAGGTCCCAAGTTGAAGGAAGAAGATAATCATCTGATCAAGAGGGAGATAGAACAACAAACAAATGCAACCCAACCAGAAATACTCTGAGAAACTGGGTTTGAAGCCTAGAAATTGGAGAAACTGAAAAAATGATAAAAGGATGTGCTGAATGAGAAGGGAATTAGAAAAAGATAGATCATGACCAGGTCAGTGAGAGGATGACTTCTGAAGCAAGTAGGAAAATTTGTAGAACATGATGTTGGGAGAAGCCTGATGATTCGCTATTGCTTGTGAAAAATCACAGAACCCTTGTTTCTTCAGAGGACAAAACTGTGACCTAGTGGCTTTCCTGGCTTCTGTTTCACTCATCTTTTTAAAATATACTCATTCCTGTGTTTTCTGCCATCATATTTAAGGAATTACATGTATGTAATTCTCTTTGAAGAGGAGAATTACTTGTGTTCATCAATCTATTTCTTCCTGATAAAATACACCCTTCCATCGTCATGGTCTAATCATAAGTGCTATCCCACCAATCTCAATTATCATTGTGAGATCCCATTTGCTATCTTGGGTTATAATGTCAAGTTTATTTTGTTTCCTTGTGAACTGGTATATAGAAATGTAAAATTGTGACTTTAGTTCTTGATCTTTTATCTTTTCATTTGAATTACTGAGCAACTTCACTGCTATTTATTTTCTTGCCTTATAACTGCAGTATTTTTTAATTGAAATATTTTGCTATTTTCTTTATGCCCCTCAAATTTCAATTTAAATACAAAGTAAAATAAAGGAATACATTCAAAATCAGAAACTATCCAAATTATCAGAAGACTAGTGATGTTAATTATCCAATCTTGAAGAATTTTGCTATTTTCTTCATGTCCCTCAAATTTCAGTGTAAATATAAAGTAAATAAAGGAATATGTTCAAAAGCAAAAATGATCCAAACCATCAGAAGACAAGATAGAGATCTTAAATTATCCAATCCTAGAAAGGAAATAAGTATGGTTGTAAAGGAACTACCAAAGGAAAGAAATTCCTAGTTTTGATGAATTCACAGGAGAATTCTATCAAACTTTTAAAAAACAGTAAATAATCACACTTCAGATTATTCTCAAGAAACAAAAATAAAAAATCCTCCCATATTCCTTTTATGAGACATAGTCCTAATATCTAAACCATGGAAAGGGGGAAAAAACTATAAGCCAGCATCATTAATGAACATGGACTTAAAAATTTTAAAGATTGTCCTGTCAAATAGACAACAATTTACCCAAGAAATCATTCATTATAATCAAGTAGTATTTTAAATCAGGGCTGCTAGCATGGCTCAATATTAGGGAAACAGTCAGCATAATCACTTATATTAAAAACCAAATAACCAAAGTCATATGATCATCTTAACTGATAGAAGCCTCTAACAAAGTACAACACTCTTTTATGACAAAATCCCTACAAAATATAAGCATAAAAGAATTTTTAATATCATAAAAAGCATCTATCCAAAATGGAAAGCAACCACCCTATGCAATAAAGATACATTCAAACTATTGTGGGCAAGGATGCTCGCCCTCCCCTCTATTATTAATTTGGGGAATGTTAATAATAGCAATAAGACAAGTGAAAGGAATTAAAGGAATAAAAACAAGTAAAAAAGAGATAAAAACTATCCCTATTTACTGATAACAATGATTTTCTTGCAGACAGTTTTAGCTTCAGCAGACTTGCAGGCTGCCAAATAAATCCTCAAAATTCAACATTTTTATGTAATAATAACAAAACACAAAAGCAATTAACAGGAAATGACTTTTTGTTCCAAGTTAACTACAAAATGTATAAAATATCAAGATCAGCTTACCTATAATCCACTTGTATAGTATAAATTGCACAGCCTGCTTCCTTAGTAGGTGATTAATAAATGCTTATTGATTAATTGCCTATTGAAATCTTATCTATCTAATTTAGGAAATTAGATCTAGATCAACACCCCTCTCAATATGCCAATATAGACTCCAAAGGAATACATGACTTAGATATAAAAAGTAACATCAAAAACAAATTAAAAGAATAAAGAATCAATTATGTGCTTAGAAGAAAAACTCACAATTGAATTAATAGAAGTCATACAAATTGTACTGAATAATAGTTATTATGTTAATTTTTTCCCTACACAAACAGATCTAATATAGTAAAAAGTTCAGATCGTTCACTTAATTTGAAGGTTTATATGGACTTATGAAGCCTTTCAAAACAGAGATTTCAAACATGCAGCCCACAATACTCTCCAGTCTCTAAATGGAAAGGTAGATCTTTTGGAGCCAGCTATTGAATATGTTGTTGGAGCAGAATATACATTGTTCAGTTAATGTTTTTCTTTGTTACAGAGGAAGATCGAAAAGTATTCATGTATGTGTATATGTTTGAAAATAAAAAATGTAAAAATCAAAAGGTATCAATAAAGTCTAAAAAAAGAATAAATTTATTTCTTACCTCCTACTTTCTCCAAAATTTGGTTTTTATATGATCCAGACCCATTGATTGATCCCAAAGCTTAGGTTATGAAACTCTAGTTCCTTAATCAGAAGGCAACAGGCATTTTGCATAATTGCAACATCATTTGAAATCCAGTTCTATTCTCATTTAATGGAAAAAAACATTTCAGGGAAGAGAGTATAAAGAAGGTCAAAAAGAAGGATAGATAAAAGCAGGACAGCTTTGAAAGGTACAGGCTGAACTTACATACTGAAAATGAAAAAGCAAGTAATATATAATAGATATCTGCAGTTTCATATACAAAATAAAATACATTTTCTATCATTGCCTTTCCACTGGTGAATATATCTAATAAGCAATATTGTCACTTCCCAGACTTTGCCCTCAGACATCCAAAGAGCAATCAACTCTTTGGGGAGTTATCGAATTGTTATATTTGAACAGGAGTCTGGTGATCTCCCAGGTCAGGTAGGGCACTTGGGCACCAAAGTTAGAAAAGATTTCAGCAATAAAAGGTGCCACCCACCTTTTATCAAAAATGCAAACTGTCCCAGGCAAGTGACCTGGGCCTAAGGGTCAGGGAATATGATAGTGCCCTTCACATCAATTTGGTGCTGTTTCTATCTTTTATATTGAGATGACATTGGAACATCCCAGCATGAGAAGTCCAAATCATCATGATTCTGGCAATCTTGTGGGGGGGAGGGGAGGAATCAAAAATGCCTATAAATCTTGGGGGTTTCATACTTTTTTCTAGGTTTTATTGATACTTTTTGATGTTTCCATTTTTTATTTTCAAACACACACTCACATACACACATTTTTTGACTCTTCCTCAGTAACCAAAAAAAACCAAAAAAAAAAAAAAAAAACCCACTAACTGAGCAAATGCATATTTTGTCCCAACATATTCAACAGTTGACTCCAGTAGACTCTACCTCTCCATTCAAAGAAGGGCAAATGGGTTTCATTATCTCTTCTCTAGAACCAAGATCTGAGTTCAACTTCCTTTGAATTTCTATTCTTAGAATCACAATGGAGCCAGAAGAGGACATTCTCAGGGAGTGCCTTAAGAACTTTAGATTTGATTGCATGACTTGGGAGGCACTGGCACAGGACCACCCAGCATGGTGTGCCCTTCTCAGAGAAGATGCTATATTCCGTGAGCAAAGGAGAATTGAATTAGCTTAGAAGAAATGTACAAAGTTAGAGAAGTTACTTCAAGTGTTCATAGAGGAACTATTTGTATCCAATCTGTGGCAGAGCATTCATATTGGTCTGATCAGCCTTAGTCTGATACAATGTAACTTGATTCTAATTTGGTGATGTCATTTTTGGTCCTCTTTGAGAACTCAGGATGACAATCTACCAATAGTCTCCTGCTACTTCTCCCTTTACTCTGCATCAGTTGACACAAATCTTCACATCATTCTCTGAACTCCTTACATTAATTATTTATCACAACACAATAACATCACCACAAAGTCACAAGCCACCATTTATGTAGCCATTCCCCAACTAATGGATACTTTCTTTCCAGATTTTTTGCTTCCATGAAAAGTAACTTGAAAATCTTAAAAGCAGTTTGTTTTATTGATGTAAACAGTTTGCTTTTCCTTTATTTTGGTCTGCATATGCTAATGGTTCCTTGGCCTAGACAGTTACTATTTACAATGTTTATCTTTTCTTTTTTTTCTCTAGTCCAGGTTCCCCTTTATCTTCCTTCAGTTTCAGAAACCTTGGCAGTTTCTAGCAGGACGAACTGTAGACTGCATTTTCTTTTGACAATTTGTCTTTTTGAACAGTAGCAATTTATATCTATGTTTTGCATGGAGCTAAGCAAAGGTAACATTCTTTTTTTTTTTTTAAATTAGGAGGGAAAGAAGAATAGGTTGAAAATCTGGTCAGTTTTCAGAAGGATTCATTTGCAATGTTCATTTTCCATCTTTTTTTTTGGGGGGGGGGGCTTTTGTCTCAGCTTACTAGAATTGCATTTTTTTTGGCTGAGGCAATTGGGGTTAAGTGACTTGCCCAGGGTCACACAGCTAGGAAGTGTTAAGTATCTGAGATCACATTTGAACTCAGATCATCCTGACTTCAGGGCTGGTGCTCTATTCACTGCACCACCTAGCTGCCCCAATTCCATTCTTTCTTAACACCATGAAGATGTTAATAGATGAGGGGAGGAAAAGTTCACACTAGCTGGGCAGAGTTTTGTGGATCCATCTGTATTGAGTATTTAATTTGAGTATTGATTCCTGTCCACAATGCGGCACCAAAAAGAGCTCTAGCTGGCCCTTAGCTTTGACTTCAATAATAACTTAGGGAATAGCTCAGAGGACATTTTGACCTTCAGCCCTTCCAAGGCCTCTTACACACTTCAGTTTTGCCTGGACCGTGTGCTTAGTTTAAATGAAGATTTTTGTGCTCATTAAAGCCTCCTCCAGATCCCCCCAAAATTATAACAATAAGAATTGTTTTTGTAAAAAAAAAAAAGCTAAAGAGGGGAGGTACATAAAGTTATTGTTGGGATGAAGAAGAGGTTTTCCTATGTGTTTGGTTTTTTTAGACATCTGAAGCAAATATCTCTATTTAGTCTTAGCCTAAAGATCTTAAGGGTTGGTAGCTGGAGGGGACTAATGACCTTTAAAGGAGCCCTACTCAGCACAGGCCCATCTGCCCTGAGTGCCTGTGACTGGTGCAACAGCTGGATGAGAGCCCAGTCTTGACCCTGTCAGACTAATGCAGGATAATAGTCAGTGCTCTTAAAGTTGTAGAATAAAGTGGGCATTGAAACTGGCTGCTTAAGAGGAATTTACTGCTAGAAGGAAGTTTAGAAATATACATATTTGGGTCTATCAAGGATATTGAGGGGGAGGGAAATCAAGAAAATAAGTTAGATTATAATTTTATTATATATTTAAAAGGAATAGAAGGTTGTCCATAATAGATATGTAGTTTCATGTGCCATCATCTTTATTTTATTCTATACTATTATGGAAATGCTGTTTTATTTCATAAATTAAAAATAAAAATTAATAAATTTTTTAGAAAAAGATATCATCCAGTGCAACATTATTCCCTACCTTATTTTCTTGATAAGGAAATGGAAGACCAGTGGTTAAATGGCTTGTCCAATAGATATTAGATATTAGGCAGAATTTAGGGGTCAAAACTCTAGGGCAACTCTCAGACTATGTCAGTCTTAAAGAAGGTAACAGTCTCCATTGAGAGAGGAATTTCATCTCACTAGAATTTTTTATAACAATGTAATCATAGGTCTAGTCCCTAATTCTGACATGTAAAATTTTTTAAATGAACTCCACAAAGCACTGACCCTCAGTTGTTATTTAATTGTTTCAATCTTATTCAACTCAAATCATTATCATTAATTATCTGTCATTAGAGAAGGGATCCCTGTAATGGGAGGAGATGGTCTCAATATCTTCCAACTAAGAAACCTCCCAAGTCTAAAATTCTGAGACCATATGAACCATTGGACCCCTGATAGTGTTGTGTTCCCATTGAAGAGGCCTGTTCTACAGTGTCTTTTTTTTTTCATTTGTCCCTCTCATGTAACATGACCCTCTTAGGTTACAGAGCAGACACATGCTTAAGGAGCAGAGAAGACTGGTTCATTCATTTATCCAACAAAGATTTATTTATATAGTAATGTCTTGAGGGGGAGGAGTTTTGTGGGAAGTGGAGAGAAGAGGCACTTAAGAAGGATCTGAGAAGAGGTACCGATAATGCTGATTTCTTCTGGCAGGATTGTTAATAATAGCTGACATTTTCATAACACTTTGCACTTTCAAAACACTCTACAATCACTAACTCATTTAATCCTCCCAACCCCAGGAGAGAGGTAGAGTGCTAGGATTGCCAGTTTAGAGCTGGAAGGGACCTCAATAGCTAGATAGTCCAGTCCCTAATTTTATAAATAAGAAAGCTAAGTCCTAACAGGGTTGTGTGACTTGTCCAAGATCATGCAGGAGGTAGGCCACAAAACTAGAATTTTAACTGAGACCCTTAATTCTAAATTCATCCTTCTTTTCACTGCATAACATCTTGCCTCCTCTACCTCATTCTAAAAGTAAGAAGGGAACTCTAAGTTACCATTAAGTCATTATTAAGTTAATAATAATACTTTAAATTATCACTTGTTATTAATTTAATAATTGAAATATTGTTGATTTTAATAATTTAATGATAAAATTTAATAATAGTATACTTCAAGTTATTTATAGTAACTATTACGTTACCATTAAGTGACAGAGTGAGGAGTCTGATTTAGCTTTTCATCAGCTTTCCACCAATGAAAGATGGGAATGTTTGGAATTACCAGAGTGGATTTTCTTATAGGATACCAACAGGGAGTAAAATGAGATAGCCAGGAACTGGTACTCAAGGATATCAAGGGAAAACTACAGGATTGTCTGGGACAACATCCCTTACAAACTGAAGAGATTAATGGGTCCTGGGCATGAGAGGAAGGGACAGGGTTGATCATTCACATGAAACTAAATTATTAGATTTCCAATCTGCCCTCTGGGAAACTTAGGAACAAATGACTTTTCAGTGCTTTGAAAAAATTCAAATACCAAACAATTAGAATTGAGATTTCTAACTGGAGAAGGTAAAAAGTACGGAAGCTTTCCTCAAATCATGGGACTTGTTGGTTCATTCAGAGGGCCAGTGGGTCTTTGTGGTCTCATCTGGAAAGAGTCACTAACTCATTGTGTCACCTTGGCAAGCCAACTGATTATCCTGTGCCTTAGCACCCAGTCCAGCTGCAGGAAGGGTTGAAAACAGGACCTCACTAAAACCAAATGCTGCCTCTGTGCAGGGCTCTCAGCAGTAAATAATATCTTATATACTTTGCTCCTGGCAGCAGATACTAAAGTTTCATGGAGTATGAACTGTTATAACCCTCTGTTTTCACTTGCTTCTAAATTTCTGGAAATTTCTCCTTTGGGCTTGAATTTTTCCATGCTTGGTCTCAACCCAAAGCTTTTTGGAAAGTTTGATTAAAATCCACTCAGCTGTTTTTGCTGAGTTACAGAAGAATATGGGGAAATATAGTCTTTTTCTGGTCCTAAAGGAAACTTCAAATGCTCTTTGCCCTCTTATGCTTCAAAATCGTTGAAATAAAATGCTTCCAAATTGGACATGGTTTACCCTGGAAGTTCATGGTCTATAATGATATGAGACATTTCTGAGCATCTAGTCCATCTCTTTGCCTTTAAGTAGGACAACAAATAAACCCCATCAAGAGAGAAAAGGCTGTATCCTATTTTTAAAGATCTCTAACGAGAAGATGTCACACACTCCCCCAGGAATCCATCCCAGGTTACTGGTAAGCAACCTCAGATACTATAAATCCTTCAGCCCTTTTTGGCTCCCTGCTGTGTGTTTTCAGGCCTTCATCCAAACCAGACTTCATGTCTGTATGTAGACATGCCCCTCCTCTGCATTTTGAATCAAGGTTGACCATGAATGCTTGATACTTGAAAATACGCCAACTGCTTCTATACACTTTTGATGGGGAGGTGTAGTTATTCTAGTTGGAAATTTTCCATGTTGTGGTTAGGCCTGTTTTTGAGTTATCTCTTATTTTAAAGAATGCACAGAAGTTCTTAAGGAGCAATCACAGACCAAACTGAAATAATTCTTCCTTTGGAGTTCCCATCTGTTAAAATTGAGATTCTGAGTGGACAACAGACTTCTGTGCATGGAAGACTTAATTCAAACAGTTGTCAGCAACTATTAATTAGCCTCTCCTGGGGCTCTAAGACAGCATCTCTAGGTTCTGTGAGTTGGTGATTGAGCATTGTGGGTGTCTTGGTGTGAGGTCTGGCTCAAGGGAGTATGTTTATGATGCAGTGGTTATTGAATGAGAAAAATAGAAAGAGATTTAAGAAAAAGCAGAGCTTGGATCACTTCCATGTCAGAGGAAGAAGGGGAGAGGTGGAAAGAGGAAGAATAATTTGTAAAAAAAAAATATATATATATATATATATAGAGAGAGAGAGAGAGAAGAGTTTGCCAGTTGAGACCCTCAGAGCTAATTCTTTGCTTAGAGTAAATACAAGGAGAGGCATGTGTGTGTGTGTCCCTACTGAATCTATAGAAAGTGGGCAGAAGCTGATACTCCTGCCTATATACACTGGCCAGAGATGGTAAGCCATGCAGGGATATTAGGGGGAACACTGTGATGACAAAACTTTGGCAGATATAGATATCCGATTGGCACAGTGATAGCATATGGGAAAGATGTGCCCAGGAAATACAAATAAAACCAGGGTTTAGTGAAAGATTGAGCATATTAAGAGCCTATCCTTGTGGGTCCCTGTCATTACTGCTATACCACTAAAGAACTTATTAACTCATTTAGAGCATTGTATAATTATTAATAAAGCTGACATCAAATAGTCATTGGGTTCATTAGTTTAACTTCTTCCTGTGGTCACAAACTGTACTCCAAAACCCATTTAGCTAACTCCCAAATACTTGCCTTTGGTCAAAAAGAGACAGACAAAAGAACGTGGGTGTCAGAACCACTCTAAAACTATGGTTGGAGAAATAACTCAGTGTATATCTGTTGCTCATTTGTTGTTCAGTCATGTCTGACTCTTTGTGACCCCATTTGGGGTTCTGGATTGGCTTACCATTTCCTCTTCCAGTTTAGTTTTGAAATGAGGCAACTGAGGCAAAAAGGGTTAAGTATTTTGCCCAGAGTCACACAGCAATAAGTGTCTGAGGATAGATTTTACCCACTGAGCTATATAGCTGTAGAGCTAATAAGGGAATTAAAGTTAGCTGGAAGGCAACTGAGAGGCCACTAACTTAGAGTTGGCTGAAAGGCTGGTTATTCCAGGTAACAGAAGCACCTTATTAAACAACATCATCACATTTTACTTTATTCTTGTCTTTCTTTGATTTTCCCTCATGCTTGATGGCAACAAGATTTGATGGGAATATCACTAGATTTGGAGTCAGAAGACCCAGATTTTAAGTCCCTATGGGCCATTTACTTTCTGTCTGTATCAGCAAGTCACTTAAGTATGAGAGATTAAATCTCAGTTCTCTCATTGTAAAATAGAGATCACATTTGTACTTTTTTATCTCATAGACTTATTATGAAGAAAGTGCTTTGGGAAATATAAAACTGGGAGTTATTATTTACATGAGAGCCTAACATTGTAAGGAATGGAAGGAAGACTAGTAGACTAGGTTGATTTTCAAGAGAATATCTTAGGCTCCATCATTCCAATAGGCTTGACTCCATTTGATTCTTTCAGGTAACTTTAATAATCACTTATTTTGCACTTATTGTATGTAGCCCACTATTGGGTGCTGACTTCCTCTTTATTTCTGTACAAAAAGTGGCTGTGATTTTATCAGTGTAAATATTTCCTCCACTAGTATAGTTTACATCCCTTTAAAGATTTAGTGTCTGATCACTGACTGTAGCTGTGGATAAACTTCATCTTCCTGGGGGAAGTAGACTAGGGTTAGTCCTTGGGGCCATAGCAAAAGCCTTTTCAGCCTTTCATTTAAGGAAGCTTTTGTTTTGTTGATAAAACTTCCAAAAGTCCATGTTAAGTTTCAAGATTTGATGACGGATCAGAATAAGGGTTCCATGAATAATATATACAAGGTTTGTGTTCTCATGGAACTTTTGAACTGTTACTAAGACTTTGTCGTGAGTACATATATCAATAATACAAAACATTACATGATGAATGCATTGGAAAGATGTTAGGTTAGATGGGGTAGAGAAATGTCATTTTTGTAATTCTTTTCCCACCCAAACCTAAGACAGTTTGATAGCACTGACACCCAAGCTTAAGATACAAAGGGAGACATGACCCCTGATTGGTTGAGAGACCTCTGAGCCAATGACATAACTACCTATTAGGAGAAAGATGCTTTAAAGAAAGAGTTAAGATTCTTAAATATTTGGGTCATAGACTCCTTTGGCAGTCGAATGAAGTCCATAGCTCCTTTCTCAGAATAATGCTTTTAATAAATTATATTGAATTACAAAGATAGGTAATTATATTGAAATATATACATATATACATGCATGTACATGTGCACAGTATATATGTGTGTATATGTGTGTGTATTCATACATATAAACACATATATGAAGTTTGTTAGGGAAATGTTCCCAACAAAGTTCATTTTTTTTCCAATTTATTTATTTAATTACTTATTCCCAATCACAGATGCTGAAATCTATTCACAACCCAGATCTTGAACATCCAAGTTGGAGAGTTTGAGAGGCAAGTTTCAGATCAATGGTCTCTAAACTAATTAGAAGATAAGTCTTTCTGCTATTCACTCTTCCTATTGCTGTCTCTTGGGATATATCACTCCAGGCTTGAGGGTAGGACTGGGGCTACACTGACTAAACTGGATTAGGGAGATTTTATCAGGATATTACTGTATCAGCTGTGAGCTGCCCCAGCTATGAGCTGTCCCTTAGAATGTCTTTTCAAATTTCCTTAGGACAGGATTTTCCCCACCTCTATTCTCCATAGTAGGATTTTGGTATTCTGATGTCTGCATCTTCCAGATCAAATGTTTATATTTAGTTGAATGAGTCTTTTTAAATACCTACCATGAAGTTCCAGTTCTTTCCAGATACTGAAACTGTATCAGCCATGATTTGGCTATAGAAATCATAGAACATTGAAGCCAGGAGGAATCTTAAATATCATTTGGTTCACTGCCTTCATTTATTAGGTTTAGGAGATCTGCCCTACTGTTTCCCATCAAGCAAAATATTTCACCTTGCATATCATCACACCTACTTATCTGAAACATCTACAGATAAATTAAATAGTTCTCAGTTTGCTCTTGTTAATGATTTTCATGTGTCCGGTTTGTTTTTGCTGAGTAAAGATTTGCCTGGTTAGAATGTAGAACTAAAGATTGTATTATTAAGGGCATCTTTTTCAAATTGCTTAAGAAGATTGGTTTCTTTTTAAGTAAAATTATTTCCTTCTTTGAATTTATTGAGAAAATCATTTCATGAATAAAGAGGAAAAAACGGTTTCTCCTTTTAGCTAACATGTATCAGGACTGTGCTAAGTGCTTTATAATTATTAAATTATTTAATCCTCACAACAACACTGAAAGGTAAGTGCTGTTATCTCTATTTTGCAGATGAAGAAACTGAGATTAAGTGGTTAAGTGACTTGTCCAGGCTCCTGTAGATAGTAAATATATGAAGTTGGATCTGAACTTGGGTCTCCTTGACTTTAGGCTCAACACTCTTTCCCCTGAGCAATGTAGATAGAGACAATAGCACTACATGGATTCAAAATTTCATGTGTTCTGTCCGTTCTGAGCGATCAAAACTTTGCAAAACAAAATTCACACCAGAGTTTTGAGGGAGGGAAAAAAAGAAATGTCAGCATGGCTGCCACCTTTATCATTTTAGCACGTTTGTGTGAGTCTCCAATATTGACTAGGACCTTCTCCCTTACCTTCCACACTTATTATTCCCTGAGCTTGACAACTACACATCATAAATTTCCAAATGGTATTTGTTATAGTGGGAATGTGGATGGAACCTTTGCACAAAGTTCCAGGGCCAAAGTAAACATCACATTATTCCCTAGTTTTCTATTGTGGCATTATTGTACTAAGGGGACCCATATTACCAGTTTTGGAAGGAGAAGCCAATAACTGATGGAGGCACTTTGTGAGTGAAGGGTAGTAGAAAATTTATTGCCAAAGTTTTATCAATACAAAAAAACCCCACTACATTTTTATACTTGATTTTTTTCTCTTGTCCATTTTTTGTTAATAACTGGGGCCAGCACAGTATAATGGAAAGAATGCTGGATATATCAGCATTCCTGGGTTCTGGCTCTGACTCCTACATGTAGGGATTTAGAACTCTGGGGCCATAGGTAAATCATTTAACTTGTCACAGTTTTCTTGTTGTTCTTGTTGTTGATGATGATGATGATGATGATAACTGGCTTTTACATGGAACTTTAAAGTTCTTTGTATACATTACCTCATTTGATCTCAACAATGGTGGTACACTGCAATGGGCCCTGACTCTTGGTAGTCAGAAGAAGGATTCACATAACCACCTCTGATGACTTTGGGTAAAGCACTTAATGTCCCTGGGACTCAATTTCCTTATCTGGTTTTCATAAATGGAGAAAAGACTACAAATTGGTAGAAAGATGGCCTTCCAGGTATTACTCAGTGAGCTAAGGAGTACAGGTATTGTTTTTCCCATCTTATAGTTTTTATAATTTAATATTACAGTTTTATAATTTTATAATAATTATACAATACAATAATAGTTTTTATAATTTAAAATTTTTATCATTTAAATAATTTATTTATTATCAGTCTACTAGTAAAGTGATGAAATCTGAATCCAGGTCTGTATTCTAATTCTAGTCTTCATTCTATAATGCCATCAATAATAATATTTGTACTATCTCACAGGATTTCTGGAACGCTATGTAAGTATAAGCTATTTTTGTGAAGGCATCTAAGTAGTAGTGAATAGAATGCTGGTCCTGGAGTTAGGAAGACACAACCTAAATTCCTGAATTCACAACTTCAGACACTTCCTACCTGTGTGACCCCAGGCAAATCACTTAACACAGTTGTCTCTATTTCCCCATCTGTAAAATAAGCTAGAGAAGAAAATGGCAAATCATTGTAGTGTCTTTGCTAAGAAAATACCTTATGGTACTTTGTCCAAATGTTCATAGGAAATGGTTAAGCAGGCATTTTAATTTATCATCTCCAAATCCCATTCATATCTATGCATGACTTATCCCACCTCCCCCCATTGTATTGTAAACTTCTCCAAATCAGGAGCTCTTCCTTTCTCATCTCAGTGAACCTGACCTTCACAGGGTTATTATAAGGCTCAAATAAGACAATGTATGCAAAGCATTTTGTGAACTTTTAAAGCACTATAAAAATGTGAGCTATTATTACTCTGACTGGTCAGTCCATAATTAGTTAACTAGAAAGGGGGCATGAGGAATGTTTCAGACTGAATGGAGCATTGAACTGATCCAGTTCAGCATCTCTTACATTCTCGCAGAATTATTTGGCTGCCTTTGCTTTAATTCTATTGTACAGACCAGACTGTAATTCAGTTACTATAGGGATTCAAGAGGACTTTCCTCTTGTTTCTACATAACTTTTTCACCTGTCAGCTTTTCAGAAAAGCTGTTAGCAATAAAGTTGTGACACAAGACTGCTAAATATTGAGTCTCACCACAGCACTCCTTGGGACTCTGTATAAATCATAATTCAGGGTACATGTGCTCTTATATGACATGTTCTTTGATGGTTAATGGCAGAGGCCACATAATATATTCAGTGTGTGTGTGTATATACATATATAAATGTATATATATATATGTATATATATATATAAATTTCTGTTCCACACTAAAGCAATGACTACTTTGATTTCAAATTTTTCTAAATAAGAATAGTGAAATAGAAAATTTCTCAGTATGGTTTTATGGTCCTCTACTTTTTTCATGCTCAAACTCCTTGGGAAATGTTTGTTAAAGAGTAATTAATGCATATTGAGTAAACATGAGGGAATTTTTAAAAAAAGAAATCTTCACATTTTAAAAGCATCTGTTTTAGGATAAATACCATAATTAGAATAAAGAGAATAAATACCATAATTAGAAAAATACCATAATTAAAATGACACAAATTCATGGTTTTTTTAATAAATTTTTGTTGCTGTCTTTTGATGTTACATCATGTGCATTTTTAGATATATCCCTAATTTTTCCCCTTCCTAAAGAGATATTCCTTATGACCAAAAAAAAAAGAAGAAATGCAGTTCAGCAAAACTAAACAAACATCAAAAAGACTAAAATAATATGTAGTGTTCCATGGTCAAAGTCCTCTACCTCTGCTAAACAGTTAAAAGGCTTCTTCTCTCTCTTGTAGCCAAGCTTGATCATTGTAATTTTACAGCATTCAATTTCATTTGTTTTGTTATTATCCCTGTTCTTATTTCTATTTACATTGTTGTAGTTATTATGTATGTTGTTTTCCTGATTCTACTAATTTACTTTGCATCAGTTCAAATAAGTCTTCCTATGCCTCTTTGTATTCATCATGTTCATTATTTCTCACATGACAGTAATGTTCTATTACATCCATGTTGCTAAATTTATTTAAACAACCCATGGTTGTCTATGATGTTTTTTTTTTTTTTTACATCTGCTCTACTTCCAGTTATTCACTACTACAAAAAAGGCAAAGAGAAATATTTCGGTGTCTATTTTCTGTCAGTGACTTCTTGGTCACTTAAGCAGTAAAATCTGGGAGACAAAGAATTGACACTAATCATTTTTCTTGAATAATTCTAAAATGAATACAATTTTAAGGACTATTTTCATCTGATCAAATAGATTCTAAGTTGATGATTCCCATTGGGTGCAACAACGTGGAACTCAAAAACAATTCAAATATCTCCTACCTTCCCTATTACTATAGAAGACAATAAGATCCTCCCATTCCCTCAGGTTCACAGTCTAGGAGTCATCCTCCATTCTTCACTATCTCCAAACTCTGATATCTAAACTATTGCCAAGGTCTATTGATTTCACCTTTGTAACTTTTCTCATTATATACCCCCTTCTCTCTTCTGATACCATTACCATTCTGATAGAGGCTCTTACCACCTCACACCTGGTATCCTGCAATAGTCTACTGGTGGATCTCCCCATCCCATTCTCCATTCAGTCCCGAAAGTGATTTTCTATTCAGTAAACTCTAGTAACTTCCTATTTCTTTAGGAATGAATACAACATTCACTGTTTAGTATTAAAACCCTTCATAACCTGACCCCTCCCACTTTTCCAGTTTTTTCATACTTGACTCCCCAGCAAGTTCTCTTCAATCCAGACCTAGTTGTTCACTGAACAGGATATTCTGTTTTTCAGTTATGGGCACTTTCTCTGCCCTCTGTGCCTAGAACATTCTCACTTCCTATGCATATACATTTTTACATATATGCATGTTCCTATAAACTTTTCCTATAAGAAAGTTTTGTGCTAGAAACTCAAGTATAAAGACAAAAAATATCTATTAATATAAATATAGATCAGGCCTTTTTCCTCAAATAGTGTCAAAAGAAGAAGGTTAAACTAATTTGCTAGAAAGGAAGGGAGATTGTACATAAATTGAAATACTCATTGGTTCAGAGATGACTCCATATGAGCATTACCCACAATTGCTACCTTGGGAGCTCTGGCATACACACGGTTTCTGACTACCACTATTTCACGTTAGTCACTGCTTTCTTAATCTGCTATTTTTCAAAAATATGACACCCATTATATCTTGTATTGCATGTTTGTATATTTTAGAAGTAGTTTTACATAGACAACGTAGATAATATTAGTAGTCTATCTTATATGGTACTTTGACATGATGGATTATAATACTTCACAGAGAATTCTTTTCTAAGGAAAAGCATTTGTTGACTTCTTTAAATACAATTTCTTCTGACTGTTCTTCTGCCTTAGACATTTACAAGTATGTGATCCTAAGCAGACTTAATTTCCCTTATCTGTAAAAATGTAGATAATAGCACCTGTCTCAACAAGGGTTTTTTTGCATTTCTTTTTACTTAGAGTCCCATTTTATTTTTTTAAGCTTTTTTATTTTTAAAACATATGCACCGATAATTTTTCACACTGACCCTTGCAGTCTTGTATTTCAGATTTTTCCCTCCTTCCCCCCTCTTCCCCTAGATGGCAAGCAATCAAATATATGTTATATATGTTAAAATATATGTTAAATCCAATATGTGTAAACATATTTATACAATTCTCTTTCAACAAGAGCTTTAAGAATCAAATGAGATAAATATGTAAACTGCTAATCTTAAAAGGCTATAAAATGATCATTATTATTGTGAACAAATATAAGCCTAATAATCAAAAAAGGTAAAAACACATCTTTGGTATAATTCAAGCTCCTCTGGGAACAATACTATAATAACTTCAGACTATATGAAGTCCAATTTGCTTTTTCTTCCTACGGGCTGGGACTGGGTCTTTATCAATGTAATATTTCTTAGCCTAATATCTGGGGGTGAGAAAGTTTCTTTTAATTTTGGAGGAGGAACAGGGTTCGTAGAGGAGATAATGTGTTTTGTTCTGGCCATGTTAAATTTAAAATGTCTGTGGGACACCTAGCAGATGTGCAGCAGGCAATTACTGAGATCAGAAGAGAGATGTGGGCTGGATATATAGACATTTGGGAGTCTTCTGCATGGAGATGATAATTGAACCCATGTTTCCAGATGAGATAGATCAACAACAGATATAGTTTAGAGACAAAAAAGAAGAGGACCAAGGGTAGGGTTATGGTTAAAAATCAGATTCTCAATGATGTTAAGCCAGCAAGAAGACTGAGAAGAACAATCAGAACAGAGAAGAGAAAGCCCAAATGGGAGAGAGTATATGTGAGGAAGAGATGGCTAACAGTGTCAAACAGCTATAAAGAGGTCAAGGATAATCAATGAAAAAAACATCAGGACTAGCAATTTAAAGTGAGCAGCTTGGGGGGTGAAGGCATTAGAGTGCCTAGCCTGAAGTCAGGAAAACTTCCTGAGTTCAAATCTAGCCTCAGACAATTATTAGCTGTGTGACCTGGACAATCAGTTAACCCTGCTTACCTCAGTTTCCCTACCTTTAAAATAAGATGGAGAAGGAAATGGCAAACCTCTCCAGTAGTTTTGTCAAAAAAAAAAAAAACACAAATGGGTCCACACGCAGTTGGACACAAGTAAAGAATAACAGCATGTTTGTAACAAACATGATTGTAAGGACTTGAGAAGTGAGTGGGAGGTGAGACAATGGAAGCAATGAAGTATACCTTTTCACCAGTGAAAGGGAAGCAAGATATGAGAAGATAACTAAAAGGAACTACAAAGATCAAGTAAGGATTTTTAAATTGGAGGAAATCACAGCATGTTTTTTTTTGTTTGTTTGTTTTGTTTTTTGCTTTTTTGCTGAGACAATTGGGGTTAAGTGACTTGCCCAAGATCACACAACTAGGAAGTATTAAATGTCTGAGGCCAGATTTGAACTCAGGTCTTCCTGACTTCAGGGCTGGTGCTCTATCCACTGCACCACCTAGCTGCCCCACCAGAGCATGTTTAAACCATACTTCACATTAGCTATAGAATAAACTTTAAGCAACTTCCCTTGCATTTGAAGTCCATTAAGATCTATCTGTTCAAACTCTCTTTTCCAACTCCAGCTGATCTACCTCTTCCACTCTCCTTTGTACTTTTCCTCTTCATACTCCCTATGTTCAGGCCAATATCTATTCCTTATTTTTGTCCTGCCTCCCAAACTCATGCCTAAAACAAATTTTGGTATGTGGTCTCATTGTTGTCATTCTCTCAGATGAAATTATTAATTGTGTCTGTAATTTGGTTTCCAATTGCTTTTTGGTCTATTTTCTCCTGGCCTTATATTGCATGTGATTTTTATTGCATCATGATCTGAAAAAATGCATTTACTACTTTCTGCATTTGATTTTGAGGGTTTTATGGCTTAACACATGGTCAATTTTTGTATTGAACCGCTGAGAAAAAAGTAAACTCCTTTCTGTCTCCATTTAATTTCCTCCAAAGATCTGTCATACCTAACTTTTCTAACATTTTGTTTACCTCCTTAACTTCTTTCTTATTTATTTTGAGATTCAATTTATTTAGTTCTGAGAGAGCAAGGTTGAGATCCCCCACTATTATAGTTTTGCTGTCTATTTCTTCTTGCATCTTTCTTAACTTTTCCTCTAGGAATTTCCATGCTATCCCACTTGGTGCATATATGTTTAGTATTGATATTGCTTCTTTATCTATGGTACCCTTTAGTAAGATATAGTTTCCTTCCTTGCCTCTTTTAATTAGATCTATCTTTGCTTTTACTTGATCTGAGATCAGGATTGCTACCCCTGCTCTTTTTTGTTCATCTGAAGCATAATATATTCTCCTCTAGCCCTTTACTTTCACTCTGCATGTATCATTATGCTTTAAATGTGTTTCTTGTAAACAACATATTGTTGGATTCTGGGTTTTAATCCAGTCTGCTATCTGCTTCTCTTTATGGGAGAGTTCATCCCATTCACATTCACAGTTAAAATAACTAATTCTGTATTTCCTGCCATTTTATTTACCCTAGGTTATGCTTTTCTCTTTCCTATCCCCCTTCCCTCTTTCCCAGTATTTTGCTTTTGATGACCATCTCCCTCAAACAATTTTCTCCCTTTAAAGCCCTTCCCCTTTTTTATACCTTTCCCCTAATTCTTCTGTTTTCCCTTCTATTAGTCTTTCCCTTTCTTTTCTCCCTATCCCTTCTACTTCCCTATAAGATGAGACAAATTTCTTTGTGATACCGAATATGACTGATATTCTCTCAGAGCTAAATCTAATGAGAGTAAGATTCACACACTGCTCATCCCCTCCCTTCTTTCACTCAATTATAATAAGTTTTCTTTGCCTCTTCATGAAATGTAATTTCCCTTATTTTATCTCCTTTTTTCTCTTCCAGCATGATCCCTTTTCTCTCATTTCTTTTTCATATTATCATAATAAGATCAAATTATACCCGCATTCTCTAAGTATGCCCATAACAGAAATATAGTTCTCAAGAGTTTTTTTTTCCTTTTTGCCTTTTTCTGCTTCTCTTGAGTTCTGTGTTGAGAGATCAATTTTTTTGTTTGGTCTTTTCATTAGAAATAGGTGAAATTCACAGGCATTATTGAATGCCCATCTTCTTTCCTGAAAGATAATGCTCATTTTAGTTGAATAGCTTATTCTTGGCTGTAATCTCAATTCCTTTGCTTTTTGGAATATCATTTTCCAGGCCTTTTGATCCTTTAAGGTAAAAGCTGCTAGGTCTTGGGTAATCCTAATTGTGGCTCCTCGGTATTTAAATTGTTTCTTTCTGGCTGCTTGGAACATCTTTTCCTTGGTATGATAGTTCTGAAATTTAGCCACAATATTCCTTGGGGATTTAATTTCGGGGTCTCTTTGAGGAGGTGATCAGTGGATTCTTTCCATGGCTATTTTACCTTCTGATTCTAAAATATATGGGCAACTTTCTTTTATAATTTCCTGTAAGATGATGTCTAGATTCTTTTTTTCATCATGGCTTGCAGGAAGCCCTATAATCCTTATACTGTCTCTCCTAGATCTATTTTCCAGGTCAGTTGTTTTTCCTAGGAGATATTTCATATTTTCTTCTATTGTTTTTCATTTTTTTTGTTTTTATTTGATTCTTAAAGTCTTATTGAGTCATTCACTTCCATTTGTTCAATTCTGATTTTTAGTGTATTATTTTCTTCAATTACCTTTTTTAGCTCCTTTTGCAATTGGCCAATTGAATTTTTTTGTTGATTGCATTCTTTTTTTTCCATTTCACAAATTTTGTTTTTTCAGTGAATTGGAGTCTTTTTCATATCTCTTTTGAAGGGCATTATATGCTTTTTCCATTCCTTCTTGCAATGATCTCATTTCATTTCCCCACTTTTCTTCCAAGTCCTTTTAAGATCCTTTATGCAATCTTTGATGAAAGCCTTGTGAGATGGGGACCACCTCATGTCTCCCTTTGGGGCTTTTTCTGGAGTTGCTTTACTTTTAGGGACCTCAGTTTTTGAGAACTGTTCTCTCTCCATAAAAGCTGTCTATAGTGAGAGTTCTTTTTGGCTTTTTAATTCATTTTTTTAAAACTTGAGGTCTGTTCAAGGCAAAGCAGGGGCAGCTGCTTTAATCTGCCCTGGGGCAGTTCTGTTTAGTAATTGATTTCAGGTGCTAGGCAGTTCTGTTGATTGATTCATTGATTTCCAGTGCTGGGCAGTGCTGCTGATTGATTGACTGCATTGTAATGGCAGCTAGGTCCCGGGCGCTCTTCAGGGGCTCAGTGGTTCACAATCTACCCCCCTCAAAAGGCAGATCTGCCAAACCACCTGCTCACAATCAGGACAGATTGGCCCATGAGGCCCACAGAAGATCCCCAGGTGTGTGGAAGGCAAAAAGCTCCATTCCAGCTCCCTGCCCTGGTCTCCCTGTGCTGCTGTCTGGGCTTGGCAGTCTGTCCCCCTGCCCAATTATAACAGACCTGTTCTGAAGTTCTTCCAGGGTGTCTTCTTCTGGGAATGTGTTGTACTCCAGATATTGTGGATTCTTTGACTTCAAAACCAGTTTAAGAGGCTTCATCTGCTGTTGGTTTGAGGAAAAGTTAGAGGAGTTTACAGAGAGTTGTGTCTGTTTTCCACCATCTTGGCTCTACCTCCGGAAGTCTCACTTTGTAAAATGTTAATAAAAATATATTGATATTATTCATGAGCATCTATATAATTGTTAAATTTGTAGGCTTTTCAATTCTTGGTCTTACAGCTGGCACTGGCTTTTAAGAGTGAACAAGTCTTGCATGGAATGGTAGCATTGAAAGTAGTTTATATGTATGTTTGTCATACATATAATGGATGTATAGATGTATGGATGTATGGATGTATGGATGTATGGATGTATGGATGAGGAGAAGGGAATGGAGAGAGGAACCATTAATGGTTCACTGCATTTCTCTGTGGATCCCAGGAAAATCTGAAACTTTTATTATTTGGAGACTGGGATAAGCATCAGAGGAAGACCATTGGTGTTAAAAAGCCCTCTGGTTAGGGAAAAAGTATGGACACCGTGCAGTTTTCCCAATAAAATCAGACTACCTTGATTATATCATACTGTGTTTGACATTTTTCATTGCATAATATTCATTACATATGTATACTATAATCTGTTCAGCCATTCACTATTGATGTATACTCCTTTGTCTACAATTCTAGGCTAAAACAAAAAGTTTTGAATTAAGTTTTTTTAATCCAGGTGCTTTACTGCTGTTATTGCTCTCTTCAGGGTTCATGACTAGCATGGGCCACAGGGTAAACACCATTTGGAACATAGTTCCAAAACATTTTCCAGAATACTAGGCCTCATCTCCATCAATAATTCATTAATGTTCCTATTCTTCCATATCCTTTCTAACAACTGTTATTTTCCTTATAGTTTATCCTAGCCAATTAATTGAGTGTACAATGTAATCTAAGAGTTTTTTTTTTATTTTACATTTCTCCAATAAGTGATTTTAAGCATTTTTTGTACATTGCTGCTGATGATTTTATTTTCTTCCTTTTAAAGTCTTTGACCATTTATCTATTGGGAAATGATTTCCATTCTTAAGTATTTGTAACAACTACTTATCTTTCTTGCATATAAGACCTTTATCAGAGAAATTTGCTGCAAAATTTTGTGCTTCATGAACTGTTTACCTTTTAACTCAACTCGCTTTTATTGGTACAAAAATTTTTCAATTTGCTGAATCAAAATGTACATTTTATCTTGTGTTTATCCCTTAACTGTCTAACCAAGAACTCTTCCCTATTTGTGTTTGTAATATATCTTCTCCTATTTCCTTCAGATATATTTGTAATATGATCTTTTGGAGATTATTATCATGTATGCATGGTTCAATAATTATTAATAGTTTTTAGGTAGGCTGTTTAAGTAATGAAGTTTGTGATTTTTTTCTCCAAGTTTTTAGTGTGCTCCCATCTTACAGTTGTATTGAGAGGCTATCCCTCAAAACTGTGTCACTATCTACATAGAGCTTCTGTGTCTGTCACCACCAGCATCTATAAGATTTTAGAAACACAGATCTATATCTCTAAACCGGTGTTGCCATTCACTCCTGGATCTTTCTCCTTGACAAGGAAATCAAATATTCGCTGAATAGGTGGCAATTGTCTTATACTGATCTATATTTCTTAGGAAATGGTGTCACTCTTTTCTGATGAACAACAATAATAACTTTATATAAAGTCTCATATTGCCAGACATTCTGAAGTGCTTTATAAATATTATTTCATTTAGTCCTCAGAACAATTCTGAGAGGAAGATGCTATTATTATTCTTATTTTATAAAATAAAAATTAGTAATAAAATGAAAAATGAAAGTAAATAGAAATTAAGTGAGTTACTGATAAGTATCTGAGGCAGAATTTAACTTATCTTCCTGAATCCAGGTCCAGTGTTTTATCCACTGTGATATCTAACTGCTTCTAATGCTAATTTTTCATTATCAACATCTCATTTAAATAAATCAAGCTAAAGATGTTTTAATTGTGTATTTTATCTTCCTCTCATTTTTACTTTTTCCCTCCAATCTATTGTTAATTTTAATATTTACAAGTCCATGCTCTGACTGTACCCACACAGTTCATTTGGCCTCTCTTACTTCTGAACTATGTTTTCCAAAATATTTTTAGTAATCTTCCTCTCTGCTCTCTTTTGCATTGGAATCACTAACTATTAAAGTTTATGTTAATTCCATTGAAGGTCTCTTCATGTTCTCCATTGAAGTTTCATTGTCTGCTGATATTGGCACATGGGCTGCAATTGTCTTTTGTGAAAAGCATGAAAAAATGTCTTTTTCACAAAGGCTTATTTGCAAACATTATAACATGAGATGCCCACATGTCCCATGAATCATGTTTTCCTGTTGATTTTGGACTTACAATAAACCCAACTCCACTAAATCCTTTATTTTCCTCTCTAAAATGAGAGGAAGCCTTCCCTCTGTTTAGTGGATTTCTTCTTATTCTCTGGTTTCATTTGAAATGACAAAGTCAAGGTGGTTAAGACTCAATTGATACAGTGTATATCTACTCAGTGACAAGATCAGAATCTTATTTTTCAGATACCAAGAGCTAAATCAGGGGCGGCTAGACAGCACAGTGGATAGGGCACTAGCCCTGGCATCAGAAGAACCTGAGTTCTAGTCCAATTAAGTGCTCTAGTGCAGTGGATAGTACCTGACTTTATGAATTGAATAATTTTGTTTAAATTTTAATCTTATTTCTTTTGATGTCTCTTGTTTATATAATACCTTCTTCCTTCCCTCTCTAAAGCAATAACTAAAAAAAGAAAGAGGAATAATAGCAATTCAACAAAACCAACAAATATACTGGCCATGTCTTGTAGTACTTGACATCCACAGTCCCACACCTTTGCAAAGAAAATCAAGTAGGCATATTTACCTTTGTATTCATCTTTAATAATTTAATATTTTTGTGGTCCGGATATCCAGTTTGGTTAAGGTTTCCTTCCATACTAAGTTTTGAAGTATTCTAGTCTTCTAAAACTTTTAGTTATCTTTTGCCCTTTATTTTCAGTCATTTAAAAATGCTGAACTTTCCCCATTGTTAGTGATGGGAAAGGATGAAGGGAGGAGTGAGACAGTGAACTGGCAACCAGTAGACATTATAAGGAAGGAGATTGTTGTACTTGAGGAAAGCAGTTAGAGAAAGTTATTCCCAGTATAGTTCATTTGTACTACTCCCCACCCTCAAGGCTACTTATTCAAGGAAGTTTTTCTTCCCTTTCATATTTATTTGTTCCATCCTTGTCAGAGGGACAGGAAAGTGAAATGTTTTATATCTTGATCCATTCTGGGACCTTACATTTCCTCCTGCCCAGCTAAGTATTCTTCCAAAAGTGGATGAAAATCTCCACTTTTGTAATTGTGTGAGATTTGATCAATGATGACACTTTAAAGACAGTGATTGTAGTAAAAGACTATATTTCCATAATTTTTTACAGAAGATTTCTGTAAAAATACAAAACCACCATTTCAAGCTCAGTAACATGCCCTTCAGAATGAATGCTGGGCTTCTTTTAAAGTTTCTATAAAAGCAACAGCTAATTAGATAGGAAGCCCTAGCACAGAAAAGGATTACACAAATAGTGGTTATATAGTGTAACTTGCTATTCAATTAAATTTTCTACTTTATACAGTCTATAAAAATAAAATGACTTCCTATGGATGTGCTCTTTGGACAAGTTTATTCTAAAACTATATCAGAACCTAGGACCAGTATTATTCTAGAGCTAATCTAAATCTAGCTTGGGTGTCTGGTTTAGTTAGATCACCAAAGGTTACTCTTTATTTTTATAATTTATATTATCTAAATTACATTTATATAATATATCACATATTGTATAAATTATAATTTATAAATTATGCATAATTTATAATCAGAATTTTAATCTGGTTGCCTAAAGTGTCTAAAAAGGAGTCCCTATGACATCCTTCTCTTGACCCTTACTCCAGGCTCTCTGTCCATAAGGTTTGTGGGGTGTATGTGTGTAGTTTCTAATCTAGTATATGATTAAACCTATTTTTTTAAAGCCTAATATATTTTCCTTCTGTTTTCACCTTAAACATTGGCTTTGAATACCATCACAGGCAGTTAAGAAATTTGTGTGGCATAATGGATAGAATGCTATCCTTGAAGCTGGGAAAATCTGTTAGAATGCCATTGTTGACACATACCAATTGTGTGACCCTTACCAAGTCACTTACTTCTCAATACATTGGACAACTCCAAGACTATAAATTGTAAAGTTGCTGGCTTACATTAGTAAAAGGACTTTTCTTATCTGGGAGTTGTCCCTTACATCAATGAAATCCCGGGATTAGTACCTATTCTTAAAGGAAGTTGCCCAGTATAATTAATAGTTAGAGATTATATCTCAAGTCCAAGAAATATATACCAGTATGCTGAGTAATGTTTTGGTTGTGAGCCAAGAGCCTCAAAACTGTTTGAATCTGGTTTCTCTCCTGAGCCTCATGTCACCAACTACTTTTTAAACATCTCAAACTGGTTATCCAGTAGATAACTCAAACTCAACAAGTCCACTGTAGAATTCATTACCTTTCACTCAAATCCTCATTTCTTTCCAGTTTTCCTATTATAAGATCACTACTATCTTTTTAGTAATCTAAATCCCTTACTCTCACCCACTTAGCTAATCTGTTATCAAATCTTGCCCTTTTTATCTTTACAGTTTCTCTTGCATGCATCCTTTTCTCACCACTCACCTTACCAACCAGCTTCATTCATTCAGGTCTTTATCATCTCTAGCCTGGACTATTACAATCATCCCTGTACTAATTATTTATAGTCTTACTACTCGAAGTCTCTCTCCACTCCAGCCTTTCATGTCTACTCAACTGCTAGCATGATTTTCCTAAAGCTCAGACAGTTCCCTTGCTCAGTAAATTCTATTACCTCTAGGTTAAGATATAAATTCCTCTGTTTTTTTATATCCTGATCTCTTCCTACCACTCCAGACTCACTTTACTCTCTTCTGTACACTCTATGGTTCACTACACTGCCTTATTTGTAGTTTTGCACACATGACATGCCATCTCCTGACTGCATTTCTACCTGCTGTCTACCATTCTTGGAATGTCTCCCTCCTTACCTCTGCCTCCTTCCTTCCATAATTTTCTCCAAGACTCAGATCAAAACCCATCTGCTGAGAGAAGCTCCCTCCTCCCCTAGTACTTTCCATCTGAGATTGCTATTCACTTGTTCAATCATGTCCAACTCTGTATGACACTGTGGACTTTGTCCATGAGACTTTTTTAGCAAAGACATTAGAGTGGTTTGCTATTTCCTTCTCCAGTATGTCCTTATTTTGCAAATGAGGAACTGAGGCAAATAGGGGTTAAGTGGCTTTCCCAGAATCACATCACTAGTAAATGTCTGAGGATCTAAATTCATAGACAAATCTTCCTGATTTCAGGCTCAGCACTCTATCCTTTGCATCATCTAGCTGGCTGCACTTCCTGTCTCCCACCCCCACCATACCCCCATTATTTTTCATCTCTTTTATGTATTGTATATATCCTCTCATTAGAATGTAGACTCCTTGAGGGCACGGGCCATATTTTTGCTTTTTTTGTATCCCTTGCTTAGTACAGATCTTGTCATATGGTAAGTGTTTAATAAAGGCTTGTTGACTGACTGACTTTTGTAGGAAGAATTTGACATTTTTGTACTAAAATACTTTTGCCTTCCATTTATAAAAATGGTTGATTTCTTTATATAATCCAGTATCACAAGCTAATAAAATCACAGATTTATAGCTATATGGAACTTTGGAGTGTTTCTAGTCCAATTCCCATATTTTACTAAGGGAGATTCAAGGGCCAGAAAAGTCAGATAACTTTCCCATAAGTAGCAAGATTGGGATTCAAATCCCAATCCTCTGACTCCAAAAGGAGTTCTCTTTACCATATATTATATTGCCTCATTTTGTTGAATTTTTAATTTTTAAAAAAACTTTTATTCTGATATTTTGTGTCAAATATAAAAGTCAAAATTCTTACACCAATCTTCAAAAGAAAAGCAATGCAGAGCCATAAAAAAATACAGCCTTTTGTTTTCTTAGTTTGCTTCTTTATACTAGATTATTTCTTGAAAAATAAGCCACATTGTTCGGCAAACCCTGGTCCTGCTCCATATAGAGATGGCCCCAAGATTACAGTTTCAATGCTCTTTCTGCACTCCAGATTCTTAAGTATTAACAAGTACACTCTGGCTCATTTTAAAATGAACCCATCTATTTCTTTTCTGGATTCTGAGTACATTTCTTCAGGGGCTGCTTTGGAGATCTGATGTATTTCTTTTGCCTTTCCATTTAAATTATAGTAAAGCCTAGGAGATGCTATACCCTACCTATATCTAGACTTTGCACAGCTAAGTGATTTTCCCAACTCTACATCACAGTAAGACTTCTAGCCTAGATTCTCATCCTGTCTTCCTTGATGATTTAGTGATGGGGATCCTAAAATTGAAATCAAGTATAATCAGAGCCTGATACTTGTATCAACACTATCTTTGAAGTCTCTGGTTTAGGATGCAAAGAGTTCCTTTAAAAGAACAAATTCAGGGGCAGCATGGTGCAATTAGTAGGACACCAGACTGGTATTCAGAAAGACTCCTCCTTAGGATAGTTATCAGCTGTGTGACCCTGGTTATACCTTTAACTTTTCTCTGCCTCAGTTTCCTTATCTATAAAAATTAAGAGGTGGGGAATGGCTGTACTTAATGATGTCTAAGATCCTTTCTAGTCCTGAATTGCATAGCTTCCCATATATGATGATATCCCTATTTACAAGCACCTGTACTCCATTACTTTTTAAACTAAACAGTTTTTACTATGTTGCATTTAAAATTTATCTAGGACATCCAATTTGAAATGCCTAATAGGTAATTAGCATGTATTATAAGAGTAAAGTTCAGGGGAAAAACCAAGACTGTATTTATACATATATATTTGTATTATATATTACATATAGTAATATTATCTATATATCCTGTTTTTGAGAATCATCTGTCTTGATTTAGCTTCCAATTAGTGATTTTTTCATTTATTTTGATGGAATTACTGTGTATTTCATTCTATTGGTTTTGCTTATTTCACTTTGAATCAGTTCATGCAGATATTCTCATGGTTTTTCTTCATTCCTCATATTCAGCATTTTTTACTATATAAAATGATTGAAAATGTTGCACAAAATTAAATAACATTCAAATTCTAAAGAAGAAAAAGAAAATAAACTGAACAAGTTGTTTCAGCTCTTGCTTTCTATGACAGACTTGTTTCTGATCAAACTAAACTAAATATTCTCATCTGGTCAGAGAGCAACCCTTGGGAAATCTGAGGGTTGAATAACCACTCTCACCAATGAAGCCGCACATCCAATGTGGTAACTACTGATTATGATCCCAATGTTTTTATAAGATTGCCAGTCTTGGAAAGAAAGGACTGTTCCCTGAGGCAGTCAATGAGTCAGATCACATTGGCAAAGATCCAGAAGCACTTCCTTTCTCTATATCTAATTAGAGGGGTAGAGAGAAGTCATCTGTAGCCTGCATATGCAGTTCTGAGAAGAGCTGATTGTTAAATTTTCAGTGTTACTAGTTACACTTACCTTAGTCCACAAGTGCCAAAAGCCAAGGCTGAATTTATTCTTTCGTTGATTGTGTAGGTTTAAGAAAGTGATGGAGCAAATGTTAATGACGCAGATTAACTTTAAAAGTCTGACTAAATGTGTATGTGTTTTTTTTTTCCCTTCTGGAAGGACAGGTTGTTAAAATATTTACCAACACATTGGTGGAAGGCAGCTCTTTCTGTGATGATAGTGGGCATCTTTTTTACCCTGCTCAGCTTAATTCCACAATGCATGAGTGTGAGGGAGAAACATTTCTCTCCTCTAAGGCTAGTGGACCCCAGCCAGCCTATTACATGGCCCCTCTTCATGGAGCTCTTGTATCCCAATTCCCAGAAGGGTTCAGGGAATGCCTGGGATTGTTCCCAGACTTCTGGATCTGACTGGGCCTGAATTAGTTATTTAAAAAACTCTGAGCCCCTCCTCCTCAACCAGTCACCCTACCATCCCTCAGCCCCACTCTGCTTTTAAAGTGCTGATCCTATGTGCTGTGACAGTAACAAGAGATAAGGGAAGAAGAATGGATACTTGTTTGTGTCTTTGTAACTTCCCAACCATATGCACTTTTGTGGTGTCAGAGAAATTACTTTCCTTTGCCTAGTGAAGGGGATGAATAATTAACTGAAATTGTTAGAAAGACAAATATTAATCTGGCTCACCTGTCTCTTGAATGGACAAAGCATTTGCTCTCCTACAAAAAGAAAATTATTTCTATATGATTCTGCTAGTATCAGCTACATGCAAACCTGAACTATATCAAAAGCAATAAAGTTCTGGATCTTCTTTAAAGATTGACCTGAAGTGGTGCTCAGTCTTGCTAGATATGTAATTAAAAACAGCAAACAGTTTGGAAGCACTCGTGTGCAGAGTACTGTGCTAGACACAAAGGAAATACTAAATTTTGAACAAGTCCTGCCCTCTTGGGGCTTACTAGTTAGTGGAAGACAATTATACCTAGACTAATTATTATAATGCATATAATTACAAAAGACCAATTGAATCTGTAGCTATAAGGAGAATTAAAATCAGTCAGTGACAAAAAGGATAGACTAAAGAAATGCTTTGAGGGTTCCTAGAAATCCCACTTTGAATGAAGCAAGATAGCTATTAAGTTTTCGAAGAATAGAGTTAGGCTACCTTGTGGCCATTAGGCATAGCTTGTGTCTAAACAAATAAACTCGTATGAAGGTCTGAAGAAAACCTTCACTTCAGTCAAATAAGTTATTTTGAAAATAGTTGACTGAATTCAGTAGAGTAACTCAGTAACTAAAGTAGCATATTCTCTTAAAATTTTCTTTAAAATTCACTCAATGGCCACCTTCTGCATAAGGCAGTTCCTGATTTACTGACTCCTAATTTCCTTTCCTGAAAAATCACCTTGCATTTATTTTGCATATATTTGTAATAAAATATATGTTGTTATAAAATTTTGTATATATGTACATATATATGAGAAATATATCCTCCATTTGAATATAAATTCCCCCCAAAAAATAAATAAAAGAATATAAATTCCCTGAGAGCAGAGTACAGTCTGATTTTTTTTTTGCATATTGTTAAGGACCATGCCTAAGTGCAGAAACCCAGAAAGCCTGTAAGGGTTAAAGGGGATTGTACCATTAAGGGTTAGGTCAGTTCTCCAAAAGCCCCCATAGCTGTGAAGCATAACACACTTGGAGTAATCGCAAATCAGCCTTTACTGATGCAGATGTTGCATGTGAATTGGGAATGAAATAAATTGGAGGCAAGAGGGAAGAAGAGAGAGGTCAGAGAATGCAACTGCCTCTCAGTCTCCTTGTATTGTTATCCTCTCACATGAAGGGATCTGTTCTGCTTGTCAGAATTAAATCCCCAGTAGCCACTAGCAGATGGCTCCTGTAACACCCAGCAGCCACTAGTAGGTAGATCCCATAACAGCATATCACTACAGTTTAACATGGTATCTAATATATAGTAGGTACTTAATGAATTCTTGCTTGGTTGATTATTTAAAGGAATTCACCTTTTATTTCCCCTAACTAGCTTAGAAGTGTAAATAAACCATAAAACATCTCATTTTGGAAAGGGTGTAAGCTAGAGATATCTTACAGTGGCTATAACCACAGATCTAAGAGTCCATCTTTGTTTGCAACATAGAAGAAGAAAAAAAAATTCTAAATTATTGGCTTTTTTTGCTGAGGCAATTGGGGTTAAGTGACTTACCCAGAGTCATACAGCTAGGAAGTATGAAGTGTCTGAGACCAGATTTGAACTTGGGTGCGCATTTTCCCCCTGAAGGGTGACTTCAGGGGTGGTGTTCTATCAACTGTGCTGCCTAGATGCCCCTTTGGCTATATTTTTCAGCAACAAATCCACACAATGACTATACCATCCAAATTTAATGACAAATATATAACCATAGAATATCAGAGCTAGAGAGGACTTTGGAAATCATTTAGTTCAGTACCCTCTTTTTAAAAATGAAATCCAGGTTTGCTTAAGGTTACAGAGGTAGCTTTCCAGAAAGACAGGGCTAAAACTCAGATTTCCTGATTCCTAATCAGTGCTGGTACCATTATATCGGACTGTGTACCATGAAAGATATAAAGAAGTGATTTTCTTAGTACAAGCCATGAGAAATGAAATTTGTAGGTATGAGACAAAGTATTAAAGACGAAAAAGGTTTTTTTTCATTGTATTGATTTGAAATCCTATTAGTTTTTATTTTCAAAACTAATTCTTCCCTTGCTACAAATTAAGGGTAATCAAATGATCAATCAGCAAGCACTTATTAATTGTCACTACATTTCAGGCCTTCTGTTAAGCATTAGAAATATGTGGACAAAAATAAATAGTCTCTATACTTTCAAGATGGTGTTGTTATGCCTCCCCCCAAAAAAAGGAAGGGGATGGCCATAATAATTTTATTCAGGGCATAACAATGGGGGTATATGTTCTACTGTGACAACACCTCAAATCTGAGTGTGTAGACACCTAGAGGTTTTGTGGATAGATTTCAAAAGGAGCTATGAACTTGGTTGAGAAAAAATGTACATCTTCGTTTTCATTAACCTTTAACTGAAATTTATCGTTTCTTTTAGTTATAAATATAGGCAATAAACATTACTCTAAGAAAAGGGGCCATTGGTGTTACCACACTGACAATGAGTCCATAACACCCAAGGGGTCAAGAACCTTTGAAATAGAGAAAAATCATGTTCATACATGAACATGTACAAAATATATACAAAAAAAATATCATAGGTTGGTGGGAGAAATTGGCAGGATCACAAAAGGCCTCAGGAAGAAGGTGACCTTTGACTCAAGCCCCAGAGGAAGCTAGAAATTCCAGGAGCTGGAGATTAAGAGGGGTAGCATTCTAGACATAAGGCACAAGAATATTGTCAGAGACCAAGTGCAAATTATCAGGATTCTAAATGGTCTTGTATATAAAACAGCTATCATCAATTAAGGCCTATTAAAGCTCAATTTGCAAAAAATACTAGTGGCTCAATAGTCGTCCAAATTGTTACATGTAGAATGAAATATTGTTGAATATATGTAATAAATAATCAGGGTTATAAGGATCCAGAAAGGCTCTAATGCTGTTAAAATTACACACATTAGCCCATCAGATAAGAAATGACCTGATCATTTTGACAGAATGGTATCATGGGCTCTTTACACTCCTAAGATCATTTTCCTCATCTGTAAGTGGAGGAGGTTGGGCTAGACATCCTCTCGAGGCTCTTTCAGCACTGGAGTCCCCTATCCTATGATTGTGGTCAGTGTTCATTTCTAAAAATTCATCCCCCTGTGCTGGCCTGGCTGGCAGAAAGGCACCTCCTGGGAGAGTCCAGCATAGCCTTGGGCTGCACTTCAGCTGGCAGAACACAGGCGCTTGATGGTCAAAGGTTAGAGGGCTTGTTTTACATTAGGCAATGGTTCTGTGTGCTTTATTTTACTTTTCTGGTACCAGGGAGCATCAAGGGCACATGCAAGAAGGGAAACAGCAGAAGGACAGACAGACATAAGAGTAGACAAGGAATGAACTGGACTTTGGCCCAAGTTCATATACCAAAGGTACAAGATGAAGAAACCAGAGATCAGGAAATAAGCTTTTGGTGAACAGAAAACTTTTGCCCTGATTCTACCCCCAATCCAGCCGTCCTTTCCTCCTTGCCAACTGGTCACCAAATGAGTACAAAGCTGAAGGAGAGAATAATGGGAATGTGTCATAAAGCCTAATGGATATTATGGGACCCCCCAGCCTCTATTTCAGAAATGTCTGCAGGACAGCTGGTTAGTAGTTACTTCTTTATGTGTCTAATATAAAGGCCAAAGGGTCAAATGTTCATATTTGTTTTTCTGCTTGTTATATTCGGAGCTCTGATTTGGCTTAAAGAAGATGTTTTCTTTCTTTTCCCATCTCTCTTCTCTCTCCTCATAGTAGAATAAAGAAAGCACAGAATTTGGACTTTGAGGACCTGAATTCAAATTTCAGCTTTCTGGTATCTACTTGCTCATTTGATCTTGGGGAAGTAGTTTTGCTTCTCTGGGTCTCAATTTTCTCTTTTCAGAGAGAGATTGAGAAAGAGACAGAGAGAGACAGGCACAGAGATGGAAAGGGGTAGGCAGGAGGGAGGGAGGGACACAGAGCGACAGACAGTTAGAGACAGACAGAGACAGGCAGACAAAGAGACAGAAACCAACAGAGAGACAGAGCAATAGAGAAGGAGAGAACTATGGAAATGGAAAGTGAGAAACAAAGAAAGAAAGAGGGAGAGGGAGAAATGCATAGAAAGAAAAAAAGAAAGAAAAGAGAGAGAGACAGAGATAAAGAGTGAGACAAGTGAGAGAGAAGAGAGACTTCTGCATCCTGTGCTTCTGCATCTCTGTACCTGTGTGTACTTGCTCTCTCCTTCTGTCCCCTTTTCCCTCTTCTCTTCAAATAACCTTGCTTTCTTTTTACATAGATTTTTGTTTAGTGATTTTAAATGTTCATTAAGAGAGGCCTTGGGCTCTCTGATTAACACTGATATGTTATTTGGCTTCTATTGCTTGTTTTCTGACTTAAGAGCTAGTCTTCTTAGCTCTTACTGAGAAGGTACAGTTTGTACAAATCAACTGAAGTTATAATTTGCATTCAGAAGAAATTGCAGACTTTTCCTTGTAGTTCTTCTTTTACATTTCAGTTATCTGCCCATGTTTAGAGAAGCTGATGAATGGAAGTAATGACAACACAGTAGGATGTTGAGTTGGCAATTTAATCTTCCTGAGTCCCAGTTTCTTCATCAACAAAATGAGAGGGTTAAATTAGATTATTTATAAGGTTATATGGATCACAGACTTAAAGTTGGAATGGACTATGAGGTCTATTTAATCCAATCCCTTCATTTTAGAGCAGAGGAAACTGAGTATAACAGAGGTTAAGTACTCAAGATCCTTTCCAGCTATAGAATTTTGTGATTTAATCATTCTTCTGTGGTTTCAGAGCTTTAATGAAATAGGAAAAGGTATTACTCTGGCAACTAGCCCTACTTCTTTGCTGGCTAACTGCTTTTGTAACTTTCTGTCTTCCATTGACTACTTAGGGCTGTTCTGAATGTGAAGTCTGACACTTCACCAGCTAGAAACTGGTAAAAATTAATTTATTCCTATTCTCAGTTACCTAAAAAATCATTGTCATGAAGTTGAACATTTCACAGAAGAACATTCCTACTCCCTTTGAATTCCACTTCAAAGATAGCTCCAGGCAATGTATATGGTTATAACCAGAATTATCTCAGATCTAGAACCTAGGTTGGTCACCTTTCTGAGTTGTTGTTCCATTGTTTCAATCATGTCTAATTCTTTGTGACCTTTTTGGGAGTTTTCTCAGCAAAGGTACTGAAGGACTCTCAAAACCTGGTAAGGAGATCTACTTAAGACTAAGCAACTACAACTTCAGTTCTGCAGTCCATAGTTACATAGTGTAGCAGGGAATATTTAAGGACCATTCTTCCATTGATATCTTTCTCCACATTTACTCTTCCCCACATTAGCCTCTCTAACGCACTACTATGGGACTGTGATCAAAAACCTGTATGACTTGGTAGAACCTGTCAGAACTTTTACTCCTCTGTTTGAGAAACCAAGATCACCTCCACACCATAATAAAGCACATGAGCAGGTTTTGTATGGAATCTGTGGTCATTGTGATATCTTAGTAATATCAAAAAAATGTCCCCAGTGTGTTGAGTGGGGACCCCTGTAGGGATTTATGAATAAAGGTCAGACAGGCAGATAGGGCATGGAAGGTTTATACTCAGAACTGGTGAAGAGGGTCCTCACATTAATGAGAACACAAATCTGTTGGAGTATGTATGATAAGAAAATCAAATCCAGACATGATTGCTCTTTTTTAAATTTCAGGAAACTAGTTTCTTAGATGGGACCTAACCCGAATATTAGCATGTAAGCCCTATTTGTCTCAAAGGATCTACTATGACTCCATGGCTTTTCTTTCCACATGCCTTTTCTTTCAAAATTCAGGATCACCTTTTGATCTGACTTAAGTTTTTGTAGCAGTGTGTAGCAGAAAAAGCCAAAGACTCAGATTATAGATTTGATACTGCTTCTAATTAGCCATGTGACTTTGGCTTCATGGAACATGATTTTAATATATCTCTAGTTGGAAATTGGAAATCTAGCAGGAAATCAAATTAAATCTAGTAGGAAATCAAATTTAATAGGAACAGATCACAAATTTAGATTATCAATATATGTTGATTCTATATTAATATAAAATCAATATTGATTAGTACATTATACAATGTATTATATGGATATATAGATTGATTGATTATATAATCAGTATTGATTACAATTAGAGTTGTCTCCCTAAGAAGTGCTCTTTGAGTTTTGAGAAATAAGATTTTTACAAGTATGGGGTATCAGAGGAAGGTTCATGGAGGAGATGACATTGAATTGGGTTGTAATGGATTGGGAGGAAATAAAACAGGAAGAAAGAGTTAAGGAGGATATTCTGAGCATAAGAAATAAGAATAATCATGAATATAGAGTTGATTCAAGGATAAGAAAAATATATAGTTTGGCTAGATCATATGTAAAGATAAATGAGTAAAATGAAATGAAATTATAAAGATAGCCTGGTATTAGATTGTAGTGGTTCTTAGAAGCCATGCAGAAGAGGTTAATGAAATGTATATGGTTATAGCCAGATCCATCTCATATGGAGAACATGATCCCAGTTCTGAGTTGTAGTTGTTCCATTGTATCAATTGTGTCCAACTCTTTATGATGCCATTTGGGGTTTTCTTGGCAAACATACTGGTTTGCCACATCCTTTTCCAATTCATTTTATAGATGAGGAACTGAGGCAAATTGGATTAAGTAACTTGCCCAAGGTCACACAGATAATTAGGTAGTTTACACCATGGACAATAATAATCTAAAAAGGTTTTAGAAGCAGCATGATATGACTAAATCTGTGAAGAAAGACTACTCTGGCAGTAAAATGAAAAATGGATCAGTGTAGGAAAATAATGAAGTCAAAAGCATTTGTAAAGAAGCTACTGCCAAGGTCCAAGAAGGTGTTAAGGAGCAGAAACCTTGCTGACAAAGGTCCATATAGTCAAAGCACTGTTTTTCCAGTAGCAGTATAAGACTGTGAGAGTTTGACTATAAGGAAAACTGAACACTGCAGAATTGACATTTTTGAAGTATGGTCTTGGACAAGATGGTTGAGAGTTCCTTGGACAGCAAGAAGGTCAAACAAGTCAATATATAAATTAATTCAGGCTATTCATTAGAAGGTCAGATGCTAAAACTGAAGCTTAAGTACTTTGCTCATATAATGAGAAGATGGCACTCATTGAAAAAAACCTCTGATGTTGGGAAAGATTCAAGGCAAAAGGCAAAGGG